>CANUEP010266254.1:0-61157 GCA_947857235.1 Jatropha podagrica
ATATCGGATTTGGGCTTGATTCAATGACTCGGGTACTTGCTATCCGTTATCCGTTTAATTAATATTTTAAATATATATAAAATATTTTTTTTTATATATATATATATATATATATATATATATATATATATATATATATATATATATATACCTTTTCAATTATAATTAATGCTACAACCATATTTAATATTTTTATATTATATTTTTTATTAAGTCTAAAAAATAATTTTATAACTTTTACTTACCTTTTTAATTTTAAAAAATAAAAAATACATATTTTAATGCTAAATGAGTATTTGAACGGATCTAAATATTTAATTTATTATAGAGTTCGGGATTGAATTCAGAAAGTGAATTTTAAATGAAAACCACGTATTGCTATCATTATTAATAATAATTAGATATTCGCGAACTTCGTTATTTTAATATTATAATATTTTCGATTTTCATTTATCTTATCAAACAGTTCAATTTATAAAATTACATATATTAAATATTTTAATTTGTAAAATTATGTTTTGAAATATTTTAATTTATAAATTAAATAAATTAAATACTTATTAAATGGATAAATTATGTAAAAATTAAAAGTTATACTAACTACATATTAAATAAATATTTTTCATATAAAAGTGTAAATTTAATAAAAAAATAGTTAATATTAATGTAAAAAGTGTATAAATTTATTTAAATTTTTGAAAATTCAAACATAATGAATTATTAATAAAGTTTAAGTAGCACCTGCAAATTGGGGCGTACTGAATATGTGAAAGAATTTTCGGGATTAATGTCTAATAAATAGACCTGTGGATTGAGAAAAGAGCTTTAAATATGATCAAATTTCGAGATAAATTAAACGATCCTGATAACAATGTTCGGACCTTTTTTGAAAAATAAAAATAAAGTACAGGTGCCAAATAATTAAAGTTGAAGATTTTAAAACGGTGAATTTATGCATTAGGACACATTAATATTCATGCCTCGTTCCAGAATTCAAAGAAGTGTCTTTTGTCTCATGTTTCACATGATCCGACGGTTGAGAGCATGGGAGTTCTTACTAGCAGGATAGGTTCTCCCTCACCATAACCTTTTCTCCATAAAATTTAATACACTTCACCTTCCAAAACAAAAACCACCCCCACCTCTTCATTTTCCCTCTGTCAGAACAAATGGCCAAACCCAGCAATCTGAAACAGAGACCAAACCATTTTACCCTTTAGTTAAGCTTAGTCACACTAGTCTTGATTCGTAACTCCAAACCCACATTTCCAACTCCTCCACTGAGCCATGGCTGCAGCTCTAGAGTGCTGGTCGAGCAGAACTAGCACCGATGAGGACATGGTAGAACAAGTCCTGATGCGAACTCAAGACAGATCAGAAACCACGTTGAATAATGAAAGTTTATCTTCTTCATCTTCAAATATTACAATCAAAGACCCATCATCCTCTGCGATGCAGAAGCGGTTTCAGAAACTCAGTCGAAATGTATCGGAGGCGATTGCTTCGCTTAAGAACTCACTGAATCTTGACTCACTCCGCGACTCGCAAGCACAGGTCCTCCAGCAGCAGCAGCAACTACCGCAACTGAATAATAATGGCGCTAAGATTGAAATCTGCAGAAAGGTCGTGTGGGCTAGTGTTGTAAGGAACTTAACGCAGCTGTACCCAGGGAGCCAGTTGCCGGAGAAGCTCGTCTGCAATATTAGGAAGCATTACGATTCTTTGCCTCTCAGGTTTGGTGCTTAACTAAATATAGCTTAGTTGAGTAACAATTGAGTTTAAATTCGCTTCTGTTTGCTTTCCGCGAAAATGCAGTAAAAAAATGAAAGTGAGATTTTCTTTAATGTTAATTTGTTTCCTTTCAGGTTGTTAATAATAAACGATGAAATTTCGGAAATTGGATTGGACCTTATAATATTTTACTAAGCAAAGGAGTGATTTTTTTTTTTCTCTCGTCTCTGTGTTTTTTTGGTTGATTTCCCGAAAAAGATTTCAGTTGTAAGTGGAGCATCTGGGTTTATCTTCGTTTGCAACTTATATACTTTTGATGCTATTTTGACAGTTATGCGCAGGCCGAATTTGATATGAAAGATGTGTTTCTACACATTAAGTTGATAGAGCAGGCATCTGTGGATGAGCAACCGGCAATAATGATACAGGAAGTGTCTGAAGATGATACACAAGGTTCTGTATTCAAGCTCACTTTTGCTTGTAACTCTTCAATTTCTTGGCCGGCAATGTCAGGGGCATTAGATAGTGCTTCCATTTGCTGTAAAAAGATTCAGATCTTTGAAAAGAAGGGTTTTACTCTTGGGGTTGTCCTTGTTTTAATTCAAGCTGGCCAAGAGAAATTGTTCAAAACCCGGATTGAAAGTGCTTTAAAATCTGCTATAAAGAAGCCTAAACAAACTACAGTAAAGCTTCCATTTGGACTTTGTGGGTGCCAAGAAGAGAATACTAGAGGGAGAGATTTTGGTGAAATCGAAGAGGATGTGAATGAACAGAATTACAGGAGCGGCAATGAGAATTTGAATGTTAAGATTCAGCTTGAGATGCCTTTGCCCACTTCATCATTTGTTGTATCAGTTGATGAATGGCAAACGATTCAGTCAGGTGGAGATGAGATTGGGAAATGGCTTTTGAACTCTGATAATCTTGAGTTCATTGATCAGATTGGACCCAATTCTTTTAAGGGTATCTACAAGGGCAAAAGGGTTGGAATTGAGAAGCTCAAAGGATGTGACAAAGGGAATAGTTATGAGTTTGAGCTCAGGAAAGACCTATTGGAGTTAATGACTTGTGGACATAAAAATATCCTGCAATTTTATGGTGTTTGTGTTGATGAAAATCATGGCTTATGTGTGGTGACCAAATTGATGGAAGGTGGCTCTGTCAATGATTTAATGCTAAAGAACAAGAAGCTTCAGATTAAGGAGATTACAAGGATTGCATCAGATATAGCTGAAGGGATTAAATTCATGAATGATCATGGTGTTGCATATAGAGACCTTAACACACAGAGGATTCTACTGGATCGGCATGGGAATGCTTGCTTAGGGGACATGGGTATAGTCACTGCTTGCAAAAGTATGGGTGAGGCAATGGAGTATGAAACAGACGGCTATCGTTGGCTAGCCCCGGAGGTTAGTGTTCTATCTCTTGGTCTGAGTTTCCCAAATTACAGTAGCTAAAAGATGTTGAGGTTGATCATGACTATGCAATTGAGGAAACATATTTTTGATACTTCATAAACTTTAAAATTCAGAATGCATTTTGCATTGGTATTGTGATCCTAGTCTCTCCAGGCATTGAAACCACTCAATTTTGTTTTACATGCTAAAAGGAATTAGTATATTTTGCTTTTATGCATTTGTGGAATGACATTTTTCTTAAAATTCTCACTTTTTTGTGATGGAATAATCTCTTTATTTCTTTTGAGCGCCCAAATAAACATAGGAAACTTTTATAGTGACTTCTTGTGATGTCAACTAGGGTCCCAGCCCTCCAGGAAATATTGGTTTTGTGGGGCGTGGCTATTGTATTTTGAGTTAGGTTGTAAATAGATAATGCATCTTTTCTGCAATTGGATTTGGAGCTAATTATTTGACTTACTTTCCAAACACTGCTATCTGTCACTGTAATAAATACAAGCTTTGTTATGCTTTGTTTGGAAAAGGTTAAATGTGGGGGGACTGAAAGTGAGAGAAGGAGAAAATGGAGGGGGAAAATATTAAAATGGGACCCATTAAACATTTCACCCTAAATCACCCTAATTTGAGTTGAAAATGGCGAGAGGAGAAGGATTTTCCAAATTATTGAATTCCCTCTTTTATGTCTTATCATTTAAAAAACAATGAGTAGTGAAAAATTATGTTTTCAATATTCCCCCCTCACAATCTCCTCTCCATTGAAACAAATGGGGTGAATAGTGCCACACTCACCCTCAATATATTCTGCTCTTATTATTTTCCCAAACATGGTGTTACTTTCTTCATTCCCACCACTAACATATTGAAAATTATTAGTTTGTTAAAAGGGAATTTTTTAGATCCAATGTATTCAGATGCTATTTTCTGCATAATTAACTGTTTATTAAAGAGGCTTTATGCCACTCATCCCAACATAATTGCTCGAGCATGCTGAACATGTCTTCATAATTGTTTTAACTTTTATATTTCAATATGGTTTTTGCCTTGCATGGTCACTCCTATAAATCATTTCAGCCGCTATCTTGTTGCGTCCATTGCTACCTTTAAAAAAATTGTTTATGTAGTGGAGCCAGGTTAAAGGATCTTTTGAACTTTAAGCATCATTTTAAGTCCTTTTCCACACCTAATTTGTAAGCCACCATGTGAACACAACTTTTACCAAACTTCTGTACCTGAATTCTAGCACAAATGCATGATGATAATTCTTGACTTTGATGTGATTCATCTTTGCAATCAATCTACTAGTTTTTATGCGCAGAAATTATAGCATGAATTGTCGGTGATTGAAATGATATATATATATATATATTTTTTTTTTTTGCCTTCCCATTTTGAACAGATCATTGCTGGTGATCCAGAGAGTGTTAGTGAGACATGGATGAGTAATGTATATAGTTTTGGGATGGTGATCTGGGAAATGGTGACTGGTGAGGCTGCCTATGCTGCATGTTCACCTGTGCAGGCTGCTGTTGGAATAGCTGCTTGCGGCCTAAGACCAGATATTCCTGAGGACTGCCCGCAAATCCTGAAATCTCTGATGACCAAGTGCTGGAATAATTACCCATCGAAGCGTCCTCAGTTCTCTGAAATTTTATCGATTTTATCATGGTTCAGCAACAACAGTACTAGGTAAAAAGTTAAATGTAGTTTGATTAATATAATTGAATTTTGTGTAAAGAAGGTACCTTAATTAGGTGCTGTCATGCATAAATGTAGATTTTTGGAAGTTAATATTAGCAGAAATGTTTATCCTCAGTCAATGAAAGAGTGAATAATGCGTCTTGATTTGAATTCTTTATGGGTTAATTTAATACCATCTTTTGCAAACTTCCTGGTCTCTTTTTTCAGTTAAACAGGAAACATATGAGTGGTAAGGCACGCTTGAATTCAGCAGGGGACTTGTGTAAGGTCAGAGGGTGTGATATAATTGGATTTCTAAATTATATTCAAATTAATACTTAAATTTTTCTATATTTGATAAATAATTATGACATATCTAGCTTATATTTTATCTTACTATTACGTCCTTCCGCCAAATGGTCAACTATTTTCGTTTGAAAAATAAAAAGCTTACATTTTTTGGATGAAAGAACCTAACAGTGAGACGGAAGCATAAGTTAGGGATCATGTACTCAATTATATCTTACCCTCTAATTCAAAGGGAGGTTGCCAAAATGACTCTGTGACTACACAAAAGGGATAGCATTTTCTTAAACTTACAAAATTAATGAAAATATTTATAATCGAGAGAGTTCGAACTCGAGACATTTTATTTTTTACATAAATGAAAAAGACCAATCAATTGACAATGAAAATTATGTTAAAAGTAATAAAAAAAAAAAGGGTGAGGAGATAAATTTTGGTGTAACATACCTATCATGATGGGATCAGGTGGTGGAACTAAAATATGGTTGCATGTTTTTGTCGTCATGAATGACAAAGGCTTTTCAATGCGGTTCATTTATATAAGAAAGAAAATAGAAAAAGAGCAAATGGGAAGATAGCCAATATAGAAAATATAATTAAAAAGGAAAAAATAAAGTGAAAACAAGATCATGTTTGTCTATGTGGTCTTCTAATGGACCTACAAGTTTTGACTGATACAAGGATTTGCGTCCTAATGTTCATATTTTGTTTTTGCGGAGGGTCCCCCAAATGTTTTTTACGTCCAAACTTTAAAATATTTTAAATTATTATTAAAATAAATATAATGCTATGTAAATTTAATTGTAGATTTATTTTACTTGTTTGTTGTTTATTTATTTATTTAGTAGAAATTATTATTAAATATGATTTAATTTTTCAATTATAGTGCGATTAGTTTAAAAAGAAATCAATTAATTTATATTAATTAGATTAGTACGCAAGATATATATTTTTTCCATCTCATATTTTTTTTTTTGTTAAAACTTTACGTTTTTACCCATATTAAAATAAAACCAACAATATAAATCATATTTATATAGTTTTTATAATAAGTGATAATAATATAGTACAACTTTAAAATTATTGACAAATAAAATTATACTTAATTGGTTACTTACTCTAATTTTGTAACTGAAAGTTTAATAAATATTTTTTTAATATTAATTATATTAATTGTTATTTGAATGATTGGATTTAGATATAACATCATTTGTAATTTTTATTCGGATACTTGTGACTTGTTAGATTAATTAATTAATTTTATTATTTATTTTTTATTATATATAATTGTTTATAAATTTTTAAGCACATGTATATAATTGTTTTAATAGTGCAAGCTACAAATTTGAAGATAGTAACATATAATACTCCGAAATTTTTATTTCAAAATAATTTCTATTTAAATTTAATTATTAAATTATTAGTCAATGATATTACGGCACGTAATATTATCGAGACCGAAAAATTAATCGAATAACCGTTAATGGAATAAAAATCGAATCAATTTTTTTATTAGACCGAATTAATGAAATTAGACCCGAGGTAGATATTTTTTAGATTTGTTTTTTTTAATAATTTTACTTCTTTTTTCTTTTTTCTTTTTCTTTCTTTCTTTTCTCTCTTTTCTTTTTATTTTCCTCTCCTTCTCTCCTTCTTCATCAGACGCCTTCCTCTCCTTCACAACCAAACACTCTCAATCCCTCTCTCTCTCTCTCTCTCAGTTTCTCTCTCTCTCTCCTTCGATCTCCCTGCCTCTCTCTGTCTCCCTCTCTGCGCGACGCCAGCCACCTGCAGCGCCACCGGACCGCCACAGCAGCTCCACGCTCAGCTCCTCCTCGCGCGGCCACTGCTCCTCCTCCCTCCTCCATCGCGCGATTGAGACCCAGCTCCAGCAGCTCCAACCTTTGACGCGCGAACCAAACCCAGCTGCTCCTCTCCTCCTGCCGGCCACCATTCCAGCAACCAC
The DNA here is from genome assembly GCA_947857235.1 of Jatropha podagrica. Lineage (NCBI taxonomy): Eukaryota > Viridiplantae > Streptophyta > Magnoliopsida > Malpighiales > Euphorbiaceae > Jatropha > Jatropha podagrica. The sequence goes on from CANUEP010266254.1 coordinate 7,102, forward strand.
AGCAAGCTCAGCTTGCTACCGGCCACCGTCTCCTCCTCCTCCGATTCAAGGATTTGTCGGAGCTTTGATATTTATTGGGTATTAATTTTATTATTTTCAGAATTTATTTAGTTAAATTTTTTATTAATTAGTTTGTTAATTTTAGAATATTTGGTTGAATGATTTTATTATTTGAGTAATTAATTATTTTGGTTATTAGATTAATTTGTGGATTATATATTGTTTGGATAAATTTTAATATTTGTGGAATAATTTTTTATAATTTTAATTAGTTAATTTTTGATAATTTATTAGTTAGTTGAATTTTAGTATTTTAATTGAGTAATTAGTTAAATAGAATATATGTGGAAATTGATTTATTATTTAGTTAATTTTGTGGTATATTGATAGAATTATGGTAGTTAATTGATTATTTAGTATAGGTTGAGATTTGTTAATTTTAATTGGAATTACGTTAATTAAGGAGGTTAAATTGATTTTAGGATATTAATTATTAATTTTGGTATTTTGATTGATTAGTTTTATTAATTAGGTGGTTGATGGATTATTTGTTGATATTATATTATTGGTGGATTTAGTTATTTTTAGGAATGATATTGGTAGTTAATTAGTTAAATTGAGTAATTATAGTGGTTAATTATTTATAGGAGGTTGATTTATTATTTTGGTTGATTTTATTATATTTAGAAGGTATATTATTAGAATTTTGGTGAATTATTGATTATTGGGTTATTAGTTAATTTTAGTATTTTTAATTAATTAATTATGTAATTGATGATTAATTTGAAAAATTGGATAAAATAAATTAACTGATGATTTGGGTAATTAAAGAGTAATTGTAAGATTTTAATTTATTTTGGGAGTTAGTAAATTAATTAGTTAGTGTTAAGATTCTAAAATTATGAAAATTCCTTTATTAAGGACTAATGAGTATATTTGAAGGATTTTTAATAAATGAAGTATATTAAAGAGTAGAATTAATTAATTGGTTGATTAAATGAATTATTATTGAAATGTAAAGTTTTATTGCTAAAATTAAATATATTATATTAGAATATTGTTAACGGTGATAATTCGTGATTTTGGTTAATTAAAAATTTTGATATATTATGTGTTAAATTATTAGAGGACCTTAAATAATTGAGGATTAAATCTTGGATGATAATAAATAAATTATTGCAAAAGTTAATAGTTTTTAGCACAAAGATTAAATGGTTATTATTAAAGGTTTTTTATATAATTAAATTATTCGGATGATAATTTGAATATTTGGTGAAATAAGTGTTATTATTATATGGAATATTAGGTTTAAGGTAATTTCGGTTGAAAATAAGTAAGTATTTGGTAAAATTGCTAATGAATTATTATTATTGTTGGTATTAAATTATAATATAAATATATTTTATGGTGAAATAAATGGAATTGATATCTAAATTAGATACAAAATAAGTGAATAAATTAATTGCTGGTAAATAGTAAGGTTATATAATGAATTAATAAAAATTTAGTCAAAAAAATAAAATAAATAAATAGGTTTATTAAATTAATATTCTTAATTAAGGGAGTTATTATCTGATTATATTTTACTTATTATACGTGTTTTTTAGATCGATTAAGTTCCTCTACTGCTCCTCCAAATCAGAACTCGGGACATACCTGAATTTATTCTGCGGTCACTGTGAGTAATAATAAATTGTGCACATCATTCTGCATACATGCATTTCATATGCATACCATATACTCTTTATATTATTTAAATAATTATTAATCATTTCCTATTTCTATTGCTATATTGATACCCTTCATTTTTCAAATATAATATTTCAGTTCTATAATATCAATATTTAATATATAATATTTCAGTTTTATAAATTTATACAACTTTTTCCATTGATTACATTCATATGTTGCATTTATTATATTGAATATATTTGTGAATAATTGCGATGTGAAATAACGTGCTTTGTATCTGAGTGGAAATTGGGACGACGTGTGTCACTATGGGTCAGTGGGCCGGGTATGGGGGATCGGCTCCGCGTTATATATATATATTATTATAATGAAAATTGGTCGGGGTCAATAGGTAGATTTGTGACTTCACTGACCAATTTTTATATATTGTGAATATTTGAAGATACTGATATATGACATGTGCTTGTGAAGTATGGTCATTTCATATATTGTGAAAGCATACTGCTTGGATGTGTGAGTTTGCATTATTTATTATTATTCATTGAGTTTAGTGAAACACACCCCTCTTCCATAAATATTTTTCAGGAAATAAAAGTACCGTTGATTTATAAGACTCTGCTTCCTTGTCCGTAGAAATTCGAACATGTTAGTATGAATTATCTATTAATATTTGTGATTTTTCGCGCATTTTATTTAACTCCGTAGTTAGGATGTTTAATTAATATTTAATTATGTAAAAGAAATTATCATGTGATTATAAGTAAATTGTGGAGTGTTCTTTTTGAATATTTGAAAACTATACGATAGGAATAATTTGATTATATCATGACAAATAAATATTTACATGAGAATATATTTTATTAAATGGATATGGGTCCGAGTTGTGAACAGTATTTAATATTAAGGCTGGATCAAAAGTGTTAACTCTGATTTATTTATGAATAATGTCATAATATGAACTTACTATTCTCTTAGTCAAATGATAATATAAATGAATTTTAATAGTTTAAATTTACTACGAGCCTCGGGGCTTAAAGCTTACCTAGGTCCTAATACCAGTCTGGCCAACAGTTTTAGATCGTGACATAACATATATATTGAAAAATTTAGAACCAAATATTTTGTCGTAATCAATTTGAATTAACTAATTGAAAATACTAATTCAGTTATTCGAACGATTGTAACTTTTTTTAATAAAAATGCATATTATTGAATTCTATTATTTTCAATATAATATTAAATATAATTTAAATTAGATAATATATTTATTAAATTCATTTATATTCGAATTAAATTATCTATTTTAATTAATTTAGATTAATCGAATGCTCACCCTTTATCTAGAGAAGAGGCATGTGCCGTAAAGGATAGCAACTATGGGCATATGTCCTAATTTATGGAAGTAATAAGGGTTAGAGATTAGCTTTCTAATTCTATTGTTTCTCAAATTTTTTTACTTCAATACTACCCTAAGGTGTTTATATTTTGTACTCTTACAACCGCGAAAAATGGAAAAAACAATACTCAGAAAAACGACGACCATGAAGGCACGAAACGACAACGTGTAAAATAAAACCACTTCTACAGTTTGACATTGGTTGGATCATCCGTCTAGTCAAAACGAACAAATAAATGGTTGGATCATCTTCCTACACCTGCGCGCACCGAAAGGAGCAGGAAGAGAAGAAAAGATGGTGATTATACGGTACAGACCTTGCCAAACAGCACCTGTCCCCAGCCCAAAACCCTAGAGGAATTGCAAATCCACAAATGCCCTTTCCACTCCATTCTCTTATATAAATGAAAACCCCAACTAAAATTACCGAAAATTTCTCTGCTACTGCAAGCAACCTCAAAATTCATTTACCTTTCTCGCTCTCTGCTGATTCTATTCTTCCCTTAATCACAGTCCTAATTGGTACGTTTCTTCTTTTCTTCTTTGATTAGTAATCAATCCTTCTTTTTGGTTACCGTCTTTACCTTGGAATCATGTGGAAGCTTAAATTAGTGTTAGGGTTTATAATTTTGGCACCGATCCTTCTGAGTGTGATGTTTTCTAGTAGTAGATTTTATGGGGTGGCTTCAATTTTAATAATTTCTCTGGGGTTTTGTGGTTTGTTTGGCAGTTCGCTGCACTTTATGCTTCCAAGAAAGCGACCTGTTGAAGGCGTTGTAGAAGAAGAAAACGGAAATAGAGTAGCTGGTTCATCTCTCATTAAGAAGCATCGGGTCGGTTGCGTTTTAGAATCAACGGCAAACATCAACACCACTAATAGCAGCAGCAACAACAGTAATAGTAGTAGCGACAACAGCAACAACAACGGCCACGGTAGCAGCAGTCTGATAATGGCACCTGGTGATACGAATCAGAACGATATTGATGAGGATCTGCATAGCCGGCAGCTTGCTGTGTATGGCCGTGAGACCATGCGGCGGCTTTTTGCCTCTAATGTCCTCGTCTCTGGCATGCTGGGTCTTGGTGCGGAGATTGGTATGGATATGAAAGAACAATTCGTTATTGTTGTATTGAATTTTCTTTAATTAATTTTTCATTGTTATATTAATTTTTCTTTAATTAATTTTTTGTTAATGTGATATTTGATTGATGGTTATAATACATTGTTTGTGATATCAATATTTTGTGGGCCGAGAACTGACTAGATTCTAAGATATGAAGAACTGTGTTTTAAGTTCGTCAGTCCGGGAGCTTCCGTTTTTTTCTCTGTCGCGCTAAATTTGTGCTTTGTTTTTTTTTTTTTTTTTCATTTGCTTATTTGACTTCACGATATTGCTACATTTACACTTAAACAAAATTTGCTATTGTGGAGCAGTCTCTTTTCTGTTTATTTTGGAGTTTTTAGAGTTTCTTTATATCGTTGTATTAAGAGAATACTATTTCCTTTAATTTGGCTTGAAACCCAGTCCCTGAGTCTCTGTATAATATATTGGTGAATGTTCCTACTGCAGCTAAAAACCTCATTCTTGCTGGGGTCAAGTCTGTAACATTGCATGATGAAGGGGCAGTGGAGCTGTGGGATTTGTCCAGTAATTTCATTTTTTCTGAGAATGATGTTGGAAAGAACCGGGCATTAGCTTCTGTTCAGAAGTTACAGGAACTCAATAATGCAGTGGTTGTGTCTACCTTAACCACAGAACTGACAAAAGAAAAACTTTCTGATTTCCAGGTATCTCCATCTTCACCGGATTTCTCTTCAGAGTTATTATCCCAAATAAGGACATTTCCACTATTGTTGGATTTCTCCTTAGTGGTATTATAGTGAAGCATCTTTTTCAATAAATAAAAACTTTATACTGACCATGAAGAATAAATGATTTCTTGGATATTACCACCCTTTTCATGTTGGTTATCTTCAGGATTACTGCCAACACATGTATGATTATGCTACTGAATTTCCATGGTTAATTCATTTATTTTTATATGCAAGTTTGGAACAGAGTAGACGTGAATCTTGAGTTTATCTATTTAGCAAATAAGCAAATGCATGTAATTAGTTACTTATTTTGAAGTTTGTGATTTGTAGGCAGATCCAAGCTAGTGACTTTATTCTTTGTTTATTTATTTATGTGTTTTCTTTTTTTGTTTTGCTTCTCTGAATTAGATAATGCTTTACTCAGAATTGGGGTGCTGAGATTTTGGGGATAAACTGGTCTCTTCCCCTTACTCATTGCATGAGATTTTTAAAAGGATGGAATGGAAAGTTAATGGAGGTGAAGAAAGGTATGAAAGGAATGTAAATAAGAGTTAATTAATCTTATTTGTCTAGGAGTTTTAAAAGGAAAACGAGGTTAATAGGTGTAGAACTATATAAAATCTTTATTTTTCATTCTTTAACCCCTTGATTTGGGGGTTCAGAAAATTGGCATTTGGAGAGATATGGATGTGTATATTTAATCCCCCATTAACCCCCATTTACATTAAAAAAAAAAAACTGCAAGTAAGGTTAAGAAGTTAACCTTCATTTATACTCCATCCTTTAACCTCATTAAATAAATTCCCATGCAATGCCTGGGTCTCTTCCTCCTGCCTGTGAAAGGCTACCCAACTTTCTTTGGCAGAGGCAAAAGGCCAAATGCCCAATATTCCTGGCGTTTTAGGCATGTGTTAAACTATGGTATTTGTACTATGTCAGATTTACGATGGCCTTTTAGCTTTTCATCTCTGTAATAGGCATTACTTGATATATTTGCAGTATGTCGAGAGGATATGTAATGTTTAAGATTTTGTCTATTGGTCTTTCTGCATGTTCTCTTTGGAAATTGATAAATCACTGCACTTTTTGGATATATTTTTGCTTGGAAACTTCCACCTGTTGATTCCTTGAGAGACAATAAGATATTTTCTGTGAGATCCATCATAAGTATGCCTATGTATATAAACTGGCCTCTCTCCGATGTCCCGCTATTTTGAAAGGTTTGGATGGAAGATATCTTATTGGCAATTAGTTAGTGAATATAGAAGATAGGTATAGTTCTTACAGTAGATGTTGAGAAAGCCTGTGCCATTTTAACTGTTAGTTCTTTTTTTTTTTTTTCCTTTGTGTTAAGTGTTGTGTGATTTGAAAGAATAGGCTTTGGTATTAAGGAAACAGGTTGAGTAAGGAGGCACATAGATATACTTAATTCTCCATCCTTTTAAGTGAACTTGATGCCTGTTTCGATGTGATTCAAAGACATATTGGGCGTAGAGAATCTTATCCCTCTTTTCTATTTCAATATAGTGGGTTCTTAGTTAGCTATTGGATAGATCTAGTTCTGTTTGTTTGATGAGTTTAGGTGGAATGTATAATTTTATTGCATTTGAGGGTGGAAAAACCTGTATAAGATCAATGAGAGATGGTTGCACACTCTGTACTTCTTGATTAAATAATTTTTCATCTTGGTCAATGTGTACTTTGTTACCATTTGAGGGGGGAGAGGTGGGAGTTGGGGAGAAAGAGCAGGTGATGTTCCATTAACAAAAGCTGCAGTCTCTCTTTAATTATTTATTTGGCTTTTGTTTTTTATCTGGAAAAATATTGCTAACCTCCACATGATAATTTTTTTTAATGGTAAAATCTTAATAAAATACAATTTCTGCAAGGGTTTGAAGAATTGGGATAGTATTATACGAATATAGATGCTACTTCCAGAAAATATATCAGCTTTTGTTCGTTAGTTCCAAAATTTGTTATGGCTTTCATTTAGTGGTTCGTCCTTGTGGATAATAGTCTTATGTCATTTAATGGTTTGTCCTTGTGGATAATAGTCTACGACTTAAGTAATTGTATTGTATAGGTGGCAAATATCTTTGGTAACAAGGACTACTTACTTTTACAAGCAAGAAGACTTGGCTAATTTTTTCCTTGCTATGATCTATATCTAGGTATCAGCTAAAATGAATATAAATATAGTGATACAAGGATGCTTACTGTCTGAATTTGTAATGGAATATCCATGCATTTTTCTACAATGGTAAGGGCTATAGCCAAATGTAAGTATCTTTTAGGCAAAGGCTCAATTCATATTTTGAAAAACAATCGAAATAAAATCAGTCTAGAATTGCAAATCTTGCAAAGAGATATGCTGGGCCATGATTAGGCTTGAAGGACTGATTGGGAAGGGAAGGCAGAAGAATATAGATGAAATACCCAAGGAAATGAAAGAGACAAATGCGGAATAAAAGAAGAAAAAATGGAGCAGACAAGGAAAAAAAATGAAAAGGAATAAGTGGAGCAGAAGACGCGGAAAGGAGAGAAATTGTTAAGAGCCACAAACTAATTTGCCGGGATGTTGATTATGAATAAAACATGCAAACTAAGGCTCATTCTTATCCTTTTGCACTGGCAATTGTGATTTTAAACCAATCTCATCATCTCTGGCCATATTTACAAGCAAAAAAAAAAAAAAAAGAACAAACGTGACGTGGAAGTAGGATGGAAAATTTCAATTTTATTGGTTGGCTTTGAACTGCTATGTTCGGGTTTGATTTGTTGCATCCTACATATATTTCATATTTTTAGTGCCTATTGTGTTGTGTGGACACAGCTATGACTGAGCAAGGGTTGTGAAATGGATAATTATTATGCCGTGAATTAATAAAGTTAGGATTTTATAAATGGGTTGTTGGAAGTAATTATGCATGGGAGTGAAATGGATAATTATTATGCCCTGAATTAATAACCATACTTTGTTTTACATGGTTAGAGGTCCTGAATCAGAAACCATCAAGACTGACTTGTGAACTTGCATAGCTATGTTTAAGGCATGAAGGTTCAGTAACTTGCCTGAAAATGATGTGCAGTGTCTTATAATTCATTCTAGTGAGCTGGAAAGTTATAGACCCTCAGGACTCAGAGTACAAAATTGCAACCAAAGAAGCCATGACCCCACAGCAAAAAAGTGTGAAAAATGAACAAAATAGGATCAAAAGAAGATTGAATAGGTAGGACACAGTAAAGTGATGCTACAGCGTAGAAGCTGCTAACATCATGTTGTTATGTGGCCTCACATTACTAGAAGTTTTCTTGTTTAATTTATTTCGACGAACTTGCATATACAAAGATGCTGAATGTCAACGTAGAGTTGTAAATTATAGGATTTATTTGTACGTCAAATGGATAGAGAATAATTTTGGATATCTGAATCAGCAGTAGTGTTGGGATAATTTATCATTTATGTGTACTTAATTTTGTATTCACGCCCCTATTTTGGCATCACTTCTCTGAGATAATGATATAGAATGCATCTTTATTATACTTTGACAATTCAATTTATTGGAAAAATTATTAAAAGTGAAAATCTGACACCATGGGAAAATCGATTTTATTTGAAAACAGTATATAAATTGCAGTTACTATGAAATTATATAAATAACTTTGTCTGTAGATGAAGAACCTCTTTTCTAGAGGGCAAATTATTTTTTTCTCATTATGTTTTAAAGTTTTTCTCTTTTCCCCGATGTTATTTCGGTCTCTTGTATTTGTGTTATGCATGCATTTTGCTCATTTTGTTTTACATCCACCTGTGTGGTCTGGTTGTGCAGGCTGTCGTTTTTACTGATATCAATCTTGAGAAAGCCATTGAATTTGATGACTACTGCCATGGTCATCAGCCTCCTATCTCTTTTATTAAGGCTGAAGTTAGAGGTCTTTTTGGTTCTGTTTTTTGTGACTTTGGGCCTGAATTCACAGTTTTTGATGTTGATGGGGAAGAACCACACACCGGTATAATTGCATCCATCAGCAATGATAACCCTGCCCTAGTATCTTGTGTGGATGATGAGAGGCTTGAGTTTCAGGATGGGGACCTTGTTGTGTTCTCTGAAGTTCATGGAATGACCGAACTAAATGATGGAAAGCCAAGGAAGATTAGAAATGCCAGGCCATATTCTTTCACTCTTGATGAGGACACCACAAACTTTGGTACTTATGAAAAAGGTGGTATTTTTACACAGGTGAAACCACCCAAGAAGTTGAACTTTAAGCCATTGCGGGAAGCATTAAAGGATCCGGGTGATTTTCTTTTGAGTGATTTTTCCAAGTTTGATCGCCCACCTCTTTTACACCTAGCATTTCAAGCACTGGATAAGTTTGTCTCTGAGTTAGGTCGTTTCCCTGTTGCTGGTTCAGAAGATGATGCTCAGAAGCTTATAGCGTTGGCCACTAACATCAATGAAAGCTTGGGAGGTGGTAGAGTGGAAGATATCAACCCAAAACTTTTGCGACACTTTGCCTTTGGTGCAAGGGCTGTACTGAATCCCATGGCTGCTATGTTTGGTGGTATTGTGGGACAAGAGGTTGTCAAAGCATGCTCCGGAAAGTTTCATCCCCTTTTGCAGGTTATCTTTCCCCCTCCCTTACAACACCCGTTCCTCTGGTCTTTCTTTCCCTCTCAACCCCCTCCCCCATTCCCTTTTCATCCTTCCTCCTTTTTAGACTGGTGGTTGTTGGCAGGTGATTTTATTTAGTTTTAAGCATCCTTTGTTCCGACTCAATTCAATTGCATATTTTGCTACTGATCTTTCTCTCTCTTCTGTCACAGTTTTTCTATTTTGACTCAGTGGAGTCACTTCCTACAGAGAATTTGGATCCCAGTTCCTTTCAACCATTAAATAGCCGTTATGATGCACAAATTTCAGTTTTTGGATCTAAGCTCCAGAAGAAACTCGAGGATGCCACTGTGTTCATAGTTGGATCTGGTGCGTTGGGCTGTGAATTCTTGAAAAATATGGCATTAATTGGTGTTTCATGCGGTAAAGGAAAGTTGACAATAACAGATGATGATGTAATAGAAAAGAGTAATCTCAGTAGGCAGTTTCTTTTCCGTGATTGGAACATTGGGCAGGCCAAATCCACAGTTGCTGCATCTGCCGCTGCATCAATAAACCCTCATCTCAACATTGAAGCATTGCAAAATCGTGTGGGCCCTGAAACTGAGAATGTCTTTGATGATGTTTTCTGGGAGAATTTATCTGTTGTTATAAATGCTCTAGACAATGTCAATGCACGATTATATGTCGATCAGAGATGCTTGTACTTCCAGAAGCCACTTCTTGAGTCTGGAACACTGGGTGCCAAATGCAACACCCAGATGGTTATTCCTCACCTGACTGAAAACTATGGTGCATCTAGAGACCCACCAGAAAAGCAAGCGCCAATGTGCACAGTCCATTCATTCCCACACAATATTGACCACTGCCTAACCTGGGCTCGGTCAGAGTTTGAGGGCTTGCTTGAGAAAACTCCAGCAGAAGTGAATGCCTACCTATCCAACCCAGTTGAATATGCTACTGGCATGATCAATGCTGCTGATGCTCAGGCAAGGGATACCTTGGTGCATGTTCTTGAGTGCCTTGACAAGGAAAAATGCGAGACTTTCCAGGATTGCATTACATGGGCTAGATTGAAGTATCCTCCTGCTTATATCTCAGTTAACTCGATGATCATTAAGGATGTTCTTTTTGTATTAATTTTGACATTATGCTACTTATGTAATCAGGTTTGAAGATTATTTTGCTAATCGCGTGAAGCAGTTAATTTTTACATTTCCTGAAGATGCCTCAACTAGCACAGGGGCTCCATTCTGGTCAGCGCCAAAGCGGTTTCCTCGTCCACTTGAGTTCTCAGCTTCTGATCCTGGTCACCTCCATTTCATTATGGCAGCATCCATATTACGAGCAGAGACTTTTGGCATCCCAATTCCTGACTGGGTCAAGAATCCTAAGATGTTGGCGGATGCTGTAGAGAAGGTGATAGTACCAGAATTTCAGCCCAAGGAAGATGTGAAAATTGAGACAGACGAGAAGGCTACTAGTCTCTCTAATTCATCTCCAGATGATGCAGCAATTATCAATGAACTAATCACAAAACTAGAGCAGTGTAGGAGGAGTCTGCCACCAGGATTCAGGATGAAACCGATTCAGTTTGAGAAGGTTCTCTTTCGTAAACTCCCTTTTAATTGTGCAGTAGTACCTAGAAAATCATTGGTTAACCAGACTAGTTGGCTTTCATAAACTTCCTTTTAATTTTGCAGTAGTACCCAGAAAATAATTGGTGAACCAGACTAGTTGGCATTAAATCTGGTCTGTTATTCGTTATCTTCAAACAACAAATTTTTGTTTAGTTAACTCCTGTTCGACTTACAGGATGATGATGCAAACTTCCATATGGATCTGATAGCTGGGCTGGCCAACATGAGGGCAAGAAACTACAGCATCCCTGAGGTTGACAAGCTGAAAGCAAAATTTATTGCAGGAAGGATAATCCCAGCTATTGCAACGTCCACTGCCATGGCAACTGGTCTTGTGTGTTTAGAGCTGTACAAGGTTCTCGATGGGGGGCACAAAGTGGAAGACTACCGCAATACATTTGCCAATCTAGCACTACCTTTATTCTCCATGGCTGAGCCAGTCCCACCTAAATTTATCAAGCATCGGGACATGAGCTGGACTGTTTGGGACAGGTGGATCATTGAAGACAATCCTACTTTGAGGGAACTTCTTCAATGGCTCAAGGACAAGGGGCTGAATGCCTACAGCATCTCAAGTGGAAGTTGCCTGCTCTACAACAGCATGTTCCCTAAGCACCGAGACAGGATGGACAGGAAAATGGTGGATTTGGTTAGGGAAGTGGCAAAGTTAGAATTGCCTCCGAACCGCCGGCATTTCGATGTAGTTGTCGCATGTGAAGACGATGAGGACAATGATACCGACATTCCTCCAATATCCATATACTTCCGTTGAATTGCTGTGTCACATTTGCCTGAGCATGATCCTATGATTTTAGGATTAGAACTCTTTCTGATCAGGCAATTGTCTTTTTGTATCTTAATCATGTGAGTATGCTAAAAGACTATTTCACTATATCAAATTTTATATCAATTGATAAGTAGACTTCTAGCGCACGATGAACATTTCTAATCTGCTGTATCGAAGTTTGAATATATAGAAGGTTTTAAGAAGTTCATTATCTTAGATTATATATATATATATTAAAATAATAAGCTCTTGAAAATTAGCTAAATGTATAAATTCTTTTTTATATTTTAGACAAAGTATTGTGGCATTTTTAACTTCTAATTTGATGCTTCGGACATAACTTGAAAAATAACATCTGTTGGACACTAGTGCTTCAGCAATTCCAGGCTAGTATTCCACCTCTAGACATCGAAACCATTTTAAAGAAAATCCCTTTTATTGTCTGAGCGACATTAATATGATATCTGAATAAATTTTGCTATTCACAACGCAGTAGTCAAACACAATCATTTTTTATCAGCACCCTGTCAAAATTTGGTGCTACTGTATAAGAAAACCCGCTTGTGCAAATATTTTGGCTGCTGTCAAATGCAAGTTATGTAGCCAGGCCATCAATTTTTATCAGCACCCTCATCAAATTCAGCAGAGCCTACCACTCTGAAATCCAGTTGCTTCTGATGCTTTAAGCGACGGCGTTCATCAAAATCATTCCATCCATCAAACTGAGAAATTAAGGTTGTTATTATGTTATAAGAATGACACGAGGAAAGAGGAAAGAGCATGACAGGAAGAGGTTGAACCTGACGAAGAATATCCATTGTGATTTCTGTGTTATGAATATCCAGTGTTGAGAGTTGCAGGCACATCTTAAACAATGTAGAAGGGAGAAACTTTAACCCATTGTTACCTAAGTGCAAAGCCTGCATGAGAGTAAGAACACAGCAGCAAATATAGTCTTAGGGAAGTAAAAAAGTTTTCCCCTTGATCTCCATCGTTATCAATTGGGGTGCTACAATGAACTTGGTTCAAGTGTAGTAAATATAGAAATGATGACGAAATTAATAGAAACAAGAATAAAGACCTTCAGACTGTGCAAATTACCGAATGACTCTGGCAACCCTGTCAGGAGGTTTGATGAAAGATCAACCTAAGCCACATAAAAGCTTGGTCAAGGACATTACTAAACTATATTGCATTTAAAAAGGGAAAATTGCAAAAAAAGAAAAAGTAAAACAAGTATGCATAAAACATCTGAATCATTCATTTATACCAGAGAAAATTTCAAATTAGAGTTACCAAAAAAAAAAAAACTCACCTCAAGAAGAGAATTACAATCCCCTATAGATGATGGAAGGGTGCATAATCTGAATCAGAGAAATTCGTACATCAGACTGCTAAAAGAAGGCACCAGAGAAGAGAACCAAACAGAATAGAAACAACAACACTGACACTTGTTTGCCAAGTGATATTCTTGGAAACATTCATGATGTAACCATTTTATGTATCAAAATCACCGTTTTGAATAATCTTTTATTTTATAGTAATTCTAAAGTTTGAACATTCATCCATATGCTTTATCTGCATGATACCTGTTATTGTTGGCTTTCAAAACCTCCAGCTGTGTGAGGAGTCCAATTTCTACTGGGAGGCAATTCAACTTATTGTTTGAAACATGAAGCTGCTTCAAGGATCTCAAAGCGCCCAATTCAGATGGCAATGTTGTTAAACTGCATTTATTATACCATATTGTTTAGCACAGTTAACATGAGAAGAAAGAACCCAAAGGGGAAATAACCTATCTTCTAACAGTATGAAGCAGCCACCTTGAGTAGTACCTAAAATCCCTGCCAGATAATGCCTTAAGCAGAAACAAAATAAATGAGGCAAGGTGTTTTGAGATCACACATGGTAAGCATATACATAAAACAAAAACAATTAATATACACTTCACAAATGAATTATGTAGCTGGAAGTTCTTATAACAAAAATTAAATGTGAATTTGGGCACTTCTCACTTTAAGTGCTACTATAGCCTTCTGCTTCCTCACATCATAATTCTGCTTCAAGCAATTCACAGAGAAATTATTTTTTGTGTTAGGTTCTGTTAATGATATTCCCCTTCACGATGGCTAACAAGTGATATAATTTCATTCAAAGATGAAAAATAAAATAAATCTAAGCCTTTCTGAATCCTCACATCAATTTGCATCAAATTACTCGACTAAGTTCCCCATAACATTTCAAAGATACATCATAGTGTAGACCTGAAACTATAAAGAGCTCTATCACTCATTTGTCTTCAACTCTTCTTTTATTTTTTTTAGCAATTACTGTGCATACACTGGTCCATGAAAAAACTCTTTGAAGAACTTTTCTCCACTGCTGACAATATAAACTTGAGAATTAATTAAACATTCTGGCTTGCTGTCCTATGACAAGAACTAGTTAATTGCAGGAAGCTTTTCCTAACACACTTCAAACATGTTACTAGCATACACAACCTTGCATGATGTGATAGCAAAAGATAAAGGTTGTTTATGCTTTAATGTCAAAGCGAGCAAGATATGGAACAACAATAGTATCACAAATGACAGAAGCTGCTCACTGGTTTTGGGTCAAAGACAAAACTGCTAGATTCTCCAGAAATTTTAGTCCTTCCCAATGAATGCATTCATCCGACATCCCATTTCCACTCAGGAGCAATTTCTGCAAAAATCTAGGACAACAACTGAATACACATAGAAAAGATAATTTACTATTACAGTAGCTCAAGGACAAAAGAATCACCTAAAATTAAGTTAGAGGAGTTCAATTTTACCTGCATGGAACTCAAGGAGCCAATTTTTGTTGGTATATCTTTAATAGAATTTTCGCTAATGTCAAGAACCCTTGTAGAAGGTCCACAAACCCACACTTCATCAGGTATCGCCTAGCAAATTTCAATCAACAAGAACAATTTACATTATCAAAATAAAAGCAATTGATTCCTTCACTGGATGTGAGTGGAAGAGTCAAAGAGTGAAGGATTGAAAAGTTCACCTCTTAGCTACTCCAAAATAAAAATTAAAGGAGGACCTATATAAACTAATCCTATTAAAGGAAATGAAATAATGTAAAAAAGAAAATACACTATGCTAGAATGAATAAAGAAGAAAATGAATAGCATAATAACAATAAGAAAATCAAGAAAGCTAAAACATGTGTGTTTAACATGTAATAGGGAAAGATGGGTTTTTGTACCTTCAAATTACATTCAGCCAATGCAATAACTCCAGTAACCTTCCATCTTTCCAAACGGTTCTTATCAACAGAAACTTGAGCATTTTGATTCCCCATTTTATTAGTACCATTAGCCCTTAAAATAGGACGAGTCATAGCATCTTTTAGAATGGGACCGTCCTGTTCAAATAAACCACACGTTTTAAGCAAATTTCTTGCATTTCAAAGCAACACAAAGACCTTAAAGAAAAACACCGATCTTTATAATCCAAGAGATCAAAGAAAAGCAAGAAATAAAAAAGAATACCCCTTGATGCAATCCCTGGGAAGCCATGAGCATGATTTTAGCCCCATTAGTGATCTCTGATTGTCTCAAAGTCATTGCGTCGACCAATAGCTTTCCTGCAAATTACAAAAGAAAACGACTCGCCGTTAAGAGGCTTTGAAATAGAGAAAAGAGAGGGGGTTTATTTCTTGAACGAGAAAGAGAGAAAGAAACCTTTAAAGATGAGCTTTTGGCCGCGAGGAAGAACATTGGTGAAAGGTTGAAGAAGGGATTTGAGGTCTTTGACAGTTGAGTCCAAAGAAACAGAGATTGAAATGGATCTTCCACTGAACTTAACAGTCACGTTGATTGAATTGGGGTTAGGAACTGAGGCCTCCATTTTTTTCTTCCTGATGATGAATTTGAGAAGAACATATTCTGCGACTTTGCGACTCTTCTTTTTATATGACGTTTACGACTTTCCGACTCTTACAGCACTTAAGCCGGTTCTCGGGCGGGGCAAGACAGACGGTTTGAACTTCCCCAGAAAATGTCAAATTCGGATCCGGAACCGAACCGCCCACCATATGCTGAGCGGCCTCACACTATCAATGGTTTTGGGTCGAGTTATTCAGCGTTATATATCGGTTTGATTCATGACCGGTGTTGTATATCGATTTGATTCATGACCGTTTTAATCAAATATTAAGGCTTTATCTATTTCCGTAAAATAACTTGTAGAAAAATAATTTTATCTGATAAGATCATAAAAAATATTAATAATAATAGAAATTTTATAATTTAAAATTTTTATTCACAAATATGAAAAAATGTAAAAAAAAAAAACGTAAATTATGAAAATCGCTGACGGCGGATAGTGGTGGTCAATGTTGGTGGCTGGTAGTAGTGATGGTGGTGAATGGTGACTGACGGTAGTCACTATAATGATTAATAAATAAAAAATATGAATTTATGAAGTTTATCAATATTCGAAAAATATTTTACTTCCTTCAAAATAAAAAGTTGTTTTCCTTAAAAAATGATATTTTTTTTAACAAAAAAATATATTTACCATTAATTTATTTTCCTAAACGCCCCAAACAATAAAAAGTTATAAAAAATATTTTCCTATAAGTTATTCATACAAATTATTTATGAATACAGCGAGTGATTGTTAATATAACTTCCACTCCTTCCATTTCCAAATATAAGTTATTTTTAAGTAAATATTATAAAAAAATATGAGTATATTTTGAATATTTAAAAAAGTAATAAATTATATTTTTTTATTTATATTAGGTACAATAATTGCCTTCGCAAAATATTTTCGATTGTTTGCCACCTTAACTAGTACAATGGTAAAAATTTTATTTGTAATTTATATTCTACTAATATGATATATAAACATGCTCCGTCATTAATAAATGTTTTTTTTATTTTAAAATATAAATCGTTTAAGATTTTGACATAAAAATTAAAAAATTAATTAATTTTTTAAAATTATAATAAACAAATTATAATTTAATATTTTGAAATATTTAAAATAATTTGAAACTTATATTTTAGGAGAGAGAAACAATACATTATTCATTATTGATTGTTTGGGTGAAAATGTTAAATGTGGATGGAAGAAGAAGCATCAATGCTTTTTGAAGGCTTTTCTTGCCACATTGAGCATGTGCTGCCATTGCCATGTGAAACTTTTCAGAATCCACCCACTTGCTTAGACATTTTATCTTTCCCTTTATCTTTTGGAAGCCAAACCCAACCCTTTTTAGAATTTCCAAACACGCCTTGTCTCTCCCACCTCACCACTCTCTTCAAATTATATCATCATTATCATTTTAGAGTATAGTTTAATACACTCTAATAAAATATAATATAACAAAATTTTATATTTTTGTAACATACGTTTAATGAAATATAATGTAAATAACATTTATATAAATTTATTTGAAATTGAATTAAATTAAATATTTTTGTCTGAGTTTATTTATTAGAATGCAGTTTAAATTTATTTTTATTCATTAAGAATATTCAATTTCGTAAATTGTTGGTTCATAATTGAAAATTAAATTAAAATTAAAATTTGGATCAATTTATAAAATTTTGATTTTGGTTTTTTCTTTTTCTCTTTTTAGAGAAATTGAAAATGAAAGAATTAAATTGGAAAAAAACACAAATAAATTGTATCTATTTTCCTTTTCTTTTTTATATTTTTAGAATAATCATTTAAATTATAGGGAAATAGTAAAATTCTATTCTCACTTTTTTTCTATAATAAGCATGACACAAGCAACTTTTGATAAATCATTTATTAAAAAAGAAAATATATTATAAGAAAAATATATTTCTAGTAGAAAATAAAATCAATTCATTTTATAGAAAAATAACTTTTTTTTCTTAAAAAAAGGAAAAAAATATTTTTTGAACATTAAAAAACTTATTAAAAGAAAAGAAAAAGTTTATACATTTATTAATTCATTGCATGTTATATAAAAAAAGAAAAAAAAAACTAAAATGGAATATTTTTTTTCCTTTTTTATCTCTCATATATATATGGAACCATTAATGAGGACTTTTCATCCATAATTAGGCAAAACTTTGGCAATCTCAAAATGAAGACCTCTCATCATCCCTTTAATCTCTTTAAAAGCCCCATTAAAACAGCCAAATTACCCTTCTCAACTAACCTTAACCAACCTGCCTAACACCATTCCCTTCTCCATTTTCCTTCTCTCATAAAACCTGCAAGCCATACCCGCTTTTGCAGCTCTTCCTTCAATCCTAAAAGCCAAAAGCCAAAGGCCTTTGTTTTGTGCAATCAAACTCTCAAAACCCATAAACCCAAATAATTGAAAAACAATAATAAAGCTTTCTTCTTCTTCTTTGCACCATTACCCATTTCTTATTACTTCTTGTTTGTGCATTCTCTCAAATCTTTCCACCCAAAACGTTATTCCCACCTTCAATGTGGCGGCAGTGGGGTAAATCAACGGTCAAGATTCGCGAAACCACTCCATCTCCTTCCCCTTCTTTCTCCTTTTCCAGCTTCAAAGATATCCAACACCTCTGTACAGACGATCCCTCTCCACCCACCAAAGCGTCCTCCGTTTTCCACCGCGTTCGCCTCGCCAATTCAATCGTCCGCTCCTGGACACCACCGTCACGCTCAATCTCGCACTCCCAACCTGACCTACAGCCACCACAACTCATCTCTGAACCAGAAGCCAATGTCTCACCTGTTATTACAACGGCACCGTTGGAATGCCAAGAGTCACTGCAGCTGCAGCCGCCACCGCCGCCGCCGCTCATCTCAATCCCTGGTGCCGAGAAACAGATTGTCGTTTACTTCACAAGCCTCCGCGTTGTGCGGTCGACATTTGAGGATTGCCGGTCTGTCAAATCTATTCTTCAAGGATTCCACGTTTCGATCGACGAACGAGATCTCTCCATGGACGCTCGTTTTGTAAAGGAGCTGCAGCAGATCTTTGGCGGCAGTCAAACCAAGTTAAGTTTGCCGAGGGTTTTTATCGGAGGGAGGTACATAGGCGGTGCTGATGAGATTAGAGAGTTACACGAGGCAGGCGAGCTCAAGAAGTTTGTCCAAGGGTTGCCCGCGGCGGAACCTGGTGTCTGCGCTTCATGCGGCGGTTATAGATTCATTTTGTGCCACGAATGTAACGGTAGCCACAAATTGTACATAGAGAAATCTGGGTTTAAGAGCTGCATTGCTTGCAATGAGAACGGTCTGATCAGGTGCCCTTCTTGTTCGTGTGCGCCTTTCTGATCCCACTCATTATTTGACTTTTCCTCATCAAAGAAAAGAAGAGTTGTTTTTTCTTTTTTTTTCCCTTTTTTGCATATATTTTGGGGCTAATTTTAGTTTTCTAGTCCTGTTTGTTTAGTATTTTCTGGTTTAATTAATGTGTAGGCCCCTTTTCGATTGATGGCTTTGAGATGGTATCAGCTGACCTTTTTAGCAAAAACATTGTATATTACCCTTTAAAAACTAGTTAAACAAGCATATAAACGTGTTAGGAAGCTAAATGCTGCTTCTATTATTAGCAGTCTTTAATGATTTTTTTTTTCTTTAGGAAAAGATTTGTGTCATTTCTAGTTTGTTTTGCCCATTGAAATGCAACGAAAGGAAAAGAATTGACTGTTAAAATTACTGCTGGAAACTAAATGCATGACTGATGGAAATACGAAATTTCTTATTTATCTTTATTTTATTTTATTTTTTCTCTTTTAGGTAGTTAGGAATTCTCTTCATGTCTTCATGGAGTCTTGTGAATTTGGTAAAGAATAATAGTAGTTGTGTCTTGTCTTTTCCCTTTGTTGTTACTTATTTCTGACTTTGACCCATGATATTTTTGGGGGTATTAGGATTGCTGGTTTGATTTTCATTTCATTCTTCATTTCATTCAGTGAGTAATGCGCATTCCCACCCATTTTTCTTCATATTGCTCCCCTTATAACTCGGTCCTTTTCAGTTATGACTTAAATGTTTTAGTGATTGTCTAACATGGCTGATACTGGATTTCTGGCTACTGAAAATTTTGCACAAACTATTTCTTTTATGGGTTTCTGAAACCTGGATTTAATTTTTGTATATCTGAGTATGTTGAGTTTTCTACAATGGCTATTCAATTTCTTTCTAAATTCAGAACAATATTATAATTTTCATTCGAAATTTAGCAAAACAATAAGTCTAGTATAATGATAGCAAGTTTTAGAATGGGAGAGCATTTAATGCTGCCTGTAACACCTGGCAAAAAACTGTTCAAGTTTAGGTACATGAACATGACTTGGTGCTTGTTGAGCTTTGAGCCTGAGGTGTGCCTTAAACAACCATGTGGTTTGTCATGCTTTTTTTGCACGTCTATAGGTCTGCCTTTTTACTAGGGAAAAAAGACAAAAAAAATAGAGACAGGGATATAAGTATATAAACTGTGTTGAGTAATTTTCTTTGTATGTATGAGCATGTAGGTTGCCATTTACCTATTCTTCCAGTTTTTATCCAACTAGAATCACTTGCCAATGGATCTCTCGTATTTGATTTTTCTCTCTTTTTATAATCTCCTGTTTAAAAGTCGCTCATCCTCTCACAAGTTTACTTTGTCTCCATCGAATTCTCTACTGTCCATAATGATCTCTCTTCCCACATATCGCAATCAGTAAAGAGAAGAAATATTGGGTTTTAGAAAGATGGAGGAGAAGTGTTTCATCCTTGAAATTCTGGATTCCATACGGCAGCAAATAATGCTTCACCTCTGGTCTAGTTGTGGTCTAGTTGAATTACCTTCAGAAACTTTATAATTTAACGTGTAAGCTTTTTTCCAAGTGCTACTGTCTAACACGTTTCTGAACTTCTCTTTTTCCTGCAGTCTAGTTGAATTACCTTCAGAAACTTTATAATTAACTTGAAGCATTTTTTTCTGAGTGCTACTGTCCCACATATTTCCGAACTTCCCTTTCTCCTTATGCAAGGGTGGTAATGATTGAATTCAGGTCTTGATCCACTTCTGCACTCTGTCTCACTATTTACTTTTCCGTTCTGCATCTTCACCATCAATCTGAAACCATAGGTTTCGTGGTTAACCTTAACTGAAGAAGTGCGACTGTAATCTCAGTGAAGCAATAATACAACACCAGTCCCTTGATTATGCATACTATTGCTTCCGGTTGATAATTTTAAAACTATAACATGTATCTCCCCAGAATCATCAGGCATAGCTTCTAACGTTACTGAACTGGCATTGAGAGGGGGAAAATATCTGATGTCCTTGAATTCATCTTTGTAATTCTTAAAAATTGAAAAAAATAGTTTTGGTATGTGAAAAGCTAAAAACAAGAACAATTAAACCTTAATCACAAGCTAGTTAGGGTTGACTATATGAATCCTTGTCATTATATGAAATGCTAAATTTGTCAAATTTATAGAATTTAACTGTTCAATATTGAAAAAGGACCAATTATATACTCCCAGTTTTCTTTTTCTTTTTCTTTTTTTTTTAAATTGCCCTTTCATTTTTCTTTCTATTACCTTGTGACAGTTGACGGCTGCTTCACTTCCAGGCATGGCATTTTTGAATTTATCTTTTTAGAAAAATTTGTTTTGTTTCAGTTATTTGTAAACTCACTTTATCTGGTAACTTCAACTTTTAGCTCCTTGATGTTTACTTATCTTCAACTTTTTATTAGATATGCAAGTGGAATGTCTAAATCTTGTGATGCTTCTCACACTGCTTTTGTAATACTCTCTGTGAAGATTATATGGGGAAAATGTGTAAATAGTTAAGTATTTATGGACACTGTGTACAATCTTATACAGAGAAAATGACCTGTTAGAAGACTAACATGAGTGCACTGCCAAAGTTAGTCAAAGTTGGCAAATAATCCTTCACCATGGAAAAAGCTTCGGTTATTTGTTTCTGAATTTCATTGCCTTCTTCGTATGGTCTCTTTTTGATATTCTAAAGCTTGTGATGATAAAATTTCATAGTATTCAGTGCCAAAATGCTTTGGGTGTGGTAAGATGTTTGGAAACCTTCATTGTTTTTAACGGCCTTTTTCATGGTAATTGGGTAAGTTTTGCCCCCTGTAACTGTTGCGTTAACCACTTATTCTGTCAATTAGGGAAGTTTACTGTAAAAAATGAGTGTCCAGAATAACTAGATAGAGAGAGAGGTTCTAATAAGGCCAATATTTGTCTATTATAGGAAAAAGGAAAAATAATAGTAACCTTCGTGGAAAAGAATATATACCTTGAAAGGGAATATGTAGTGTGGACAATCCCAAGTCGCTTTCACTGGGGAGAACATTTTGATGAAAGATTTAATGGTTATCATTTTTCTCTAGGATGATGCAAATGAAAGAAGTTCACTGAAATTGAACAACTGTAGAATAGAAATGAGGGCCTTACCCACTATTCTATGCTTAGAAACAAAACATGTCAGTCGAGTTTACTCAGCTTTTGTGGCAAAGCTACAACACTATACAAGAAATAAGTCTTTATTTTCCAAGCTTGGGCTACTCTTCTTGCTTATTAGTTGAAGAGCACTTTTACTTCCTCTTCGATGGATGTTGGTAATTTGCCAAATTTAGTCACAAACACTACTTCAGAAAATGTTTATGCACAAGAAAGTTGCCTGGAAGATGTTGGTATAGAATTTGAAAGCTTGCATGTGTTAAGTATAGCAAGTGATTATCGATCCACAGATGTCTCTTTGCTTTTGACTTGTGATGGTGTGCAAGTTGATAGCCAGTTAAGCATACTTCATCTGCTCAAGGCTTATGGAGATGAAAATTACAGAGTTAGCAGATGCGATTACGATGCGATTGAAGGAGAGGAGTCGTCCAACTGGTTCAATCTGGCAATGTCTGTCTTATTATTTTATTCAAGCATTGGACGAGCAAGAGAAGAGCCCCTTGAGAGAAGAAGCAGGTATGAATTATGAAATTGCCTTTAATGTCTTTTATCAGATATTTCCTTATGGAAGATTTGCTCACTTCATGGCTAATTCTGTGATATTAGAGGCGATTCCTGAGAATGCTGAGATAGTGCATATAATTGATTTTGAAATTGGCACTGGCATCCAATGGCCTCCAGTAATTGAGGCACTTGCAATGCAAGATGCAAAATTTTTGAGATTGACTTCAATAAAATGGGAAGAGGAAGGTAATTATGAATATAAAAAATTGTTACTCTATGAACATGGAAGAACTTATGGTCTGAGATTGAAGGTGGAAGATTTGGAATCTCTTGCTAGTGAAATGAAGGAAACAAAGGAAAGTAGAGAAGGAACTGAATTTTTTAGCATTCAATTGCATGGTGGGTCTACCTCACATGGACAAAAGGATAAGTGTCAAGAGTGTTATAAAATTTCTAAAGGTGGCTAAGGATTCAATCAACCTTAATTGTAATAATGGTGGAGGCATTATAACTTTTGGGGATGGAATTGGTTGGGGAAAGGGTATTAGAGGCTGGAGTAGCAGTGGGTATATATCTATTTTTGAAGGGCAATTGACTCAGTTCAAAATATTGTTACAATCAATAGAAACCCATTTCCCTCATCACCTTAAAGAAGCAAGAATAGCAATTGAACGTTTGTTTTTGGTGCCTTATATTTCTTCACTTATTGACATACAAATGTGGAAGTTTATTTCTAGAGAAATTAGGGCACTCTCAGAGCTAGGATTGGAGCCACGGAGAATTAGAATAGAAACTCTTATGGAGGCCAAAGAATTGGTGAAGCATAATCAAATGGTTTTGGGCTACATGGAAACTCCATTAATGAAGGTTTCTAGTTGGGGATAATTACACTTGAATTTGCAGAAAATGAAAAAAGAATCTTATAATGTACTGTAGTTTTGTATTCTTGTGATTTTTCATTGCAAAGATAATGTATTATCAATAGAGACAACAACTGAAAGCTAAAACAGATTAAAGACAAACCATTGTCATTTTGTGATTGATCTCTCGTTGCAGTCCACCGGTGTACTTAGAATCATAGACCGTCTGATCTATGAGATTGAATCCTCACCCTTCGTAATTTTGTTGTAGATTGAAAGTTAATCATGAAATAGACCATGATGGGGAAGATTACAGGCTCCACTTAAAATGACACGTGAATATCATTTTTTGGAGCTCTCACTATTCATCTGGCACTTCACATAAGTTTGGAACCTGAAGAAAAACTTCCATCTAGGTCTGAAAGTTAGGATCCTTGGCAAATTTCTACCCCTTCATCAAATATAAATGAGTTTGAAAGTTTGGTACAGTCCACAGGTCATTAGGACACCATAACTGACTTCACTGAGTTGTGTTTATATTCTTAATCTACACACACACTCACATAAATGGTGCTCTATCCATGAATAAGCCAGAGTAATGGTTTGAGTTTCTAATTTTGTAGGTAAAATTTATTATTATTGTGAACTAATATTTTGATTTCAATTTTTCAGTAATTAATTAAATTATTAATATATTTAATTAGTATTATTTCATAGGAATAAAAATTTTCAAATTGTCTTTTTTCCAATTAGATAATATGCAAAGTATTTAATAGATTAAATTTAATTAGTAAATACAAGCAATGACAGAACCCGAATAAAATATTTGAGAGAGGCGAGAGAAAGAGTTAAGAGTTAAGACTTTCAAATGTAATGAATAAGAAGAGAAATGTAAAATTTTTATTGAGGCAATAATATAATTAAAGAATAATAAAAGGATTAAAAAAATATTATGGAGTAAAAATATAATTAATGAAAAGTGAAAGACGCCGCTTAGATAATAAAAATAGTAATTTTAGAGGTCAAAATAAATAGCCCACGCCAACAATCTCCAAACACCGCCTGTCCCAAGGGGGGGGGTTTTTTGTTCAGGGTTTTTCAATCTAAGCTATCAAACACTAAGTAATGGCGTCTCTAATGGCGATTCGGCGTTCAAGGAATTTGAAATTCGTTTGTTTTTCATCTTCTCCTTTGGTTTTCAAGTTACGGTCTATTTTGCACTCTGATTTCTTTTACAATGGAACTTTAATCTTCTCCAAAACCCTAAGCTCTTCTTCTGCTGTTCGTGATAACTATCAAAGACCTCCTCCTTCTAGTTATCAAGATGAGGGAAACCTCAATGGCCAGTGGAATCAGTGGAATGCACAGCAACAACCTCCTCAATATGACAAAAATCAGTTCAATTACCGAAATAGAGGGTACCCTAATTCACTTCCTCAGCAACAACCACATCAATACCCTAATCAATGGGATTCTCAGACTCAGAACTCCCCCCAGTACCCAAACGGTAATCGACTGAACACCGATCAGTGGAATTCTCCGGTCCAGAATCCTAATCAAATAAACCCTAACCGGTTGAATTCTTCAACTCATAATTTTCCTCTACACCAACCGCAACAAAATCATAATCAGTGGAACTCTTCAGCTTACAATTTTCCTCAAAACCAACTGCAACAAAACCATAATCAGTGGAATTCACGGCCTCAAAATTATCCCCAAAACCAAAACCAGCAAAACGCTACTCAGGTTGATCCTATTGTTCAGGATCATCGACAATCTAGAAGCTCAAATCAATGGAACAATCAAAATCAGGGTTACCCACAAGTTAGAAACCCTGACCAGTGGGCTCGGCGGGGACAAAACCCTAATCAAGGTCAAGGTCAAGGTCAAGGTCTTGTGGCATTGGAGACTTCAGCCCCATTGGCTAATGCTGATGAGAGTATTCGCGTTCCAGCTCCTTCAATAGTGGATTTGATGCGATTTTGTCAGGAGGGAAAGATTAAGGAAGCCATTGAGATATTGGATAAAGGGGTTAAAGCTGATGCTAATTGTTTTTATAATTTGTTTGAGTTGTGTGTGAAACATGAGGATGCAAAAAAGGTACATGACTACTTTCTGCAATCAACATTAAGAGGTGATCTTAAATTGAACAATAAGGTGATTGAAATGTATGGGAAATGTGCAAGTATGGCTGATGCTAGGAGAGTTTTTGATCATATGCCAGAGAGGAATATGGATTCATGGCATTTGATGATAAATGGGTATGCAAGTAATAGTTTGGGAGATGAGGGGTTACAATTGTTTGATGAGATGAGGAAGTTGGGATTGAAACCAACTGAGCAGACATTCCTGGCGGTTCTCTCTGCTTGTGCTAGTGCAGAGGCAGTGGAGGAAGGATTTTTACATTTTGAGTCAATGAAGAACGAGTATGGAATTAATCCAGGGACTGAACATTATTTGGGGGTTATAGGTATTCTTGGAAAGTCTGGTTATGTCAATGAAATTGAAGAGTATATTCGAAAATTACCATTTGAGCCAACTGCAGAAATCTGGGGTGCATGGAGGAATTATGCTCGGATTCATGGAGATGTTGATGTTGAAGATCGTGCTGAGGAGTTGATGGTTGCGCTTGACTCGTCAAAGGCTGTTGCAAACAAAATTCCTACTCCTCTACCAAAGAAGTATAATGCAATCAGCATGCTCGAAGGAAAGAATAAAATTATTGAGTTTCGGAATCCTACTCTGTACAAAGATGATGAGAAACTCAAGGCTATGAGTAAGATAGTGAGTTATGTTCCAGATACCAGATATGTTCTTCATGACATTGATCAGGAAGCTAAAGAGCAAGCTTTGCTGTATCACAGTGAACGGTTGGCAATTGCATATGGTCTTATCAGTACTCCTGCAAGGACACCTTTGAGAATCATCAAGAACCTCCGGGTGTGTGGTGATTGTCACAATGCTATCAAGATTATGTCTAGGATTGTTGGAAGGGAATTGATTGTTAGGGATAACAAAAGATTTCATCATTTTAAGGATGGCAGTTGCTCTTGTGGAGATTACTGGTGAAGATATTGTCACTTTGGACATCCATTGTATGTATTAAGTGACACCATTTATCTTTTTGGAATTTTATGTAGTGTGTCAACTTTGGAGCCATGTCTGCTGCCATGGACGAGAAATCAACTTCTTTTTATTGCTTCGCATGTAGGGTAAGGTTGTTCTAATTCTCAATCAGTTATTTGTTATGATATTCTTATGATTCATTTTTTGCCCTTGCATGTTTCCTTATGATATTCCTTATGTATCTTTTTTTTTTTTCTTCCCCAAGGCTCCAAATGAAGGTATTTAAATTTAACTATACAAAATAATGAAAAACTAGTCTTGGGATTCTGTAGTTGATGCTTGTGTGTTGAACTTTACATTTGGTAGAATTTCTGAAACCTTTGGCTCTCATATCAGGGCTAAACCATTCGGAATACAGGAATTTTACGATTTGTTACAACTGAACCCTAAAACGAACTTAACCGTAAAGTTCAGGGTATTAGGAATGGTTTAGCCGTCATATTTCTATATCTAATAGCCACTGAATTTGCAAAACCCCTGAAACTGTGGCAAAGCCTCGAGCCAGGCCTGTCTGTTATTACTTCTGTTTTGTGTTTTTGATTTTTGTTTTTTCAATGGTAAAAGGTTGTATATAGGAAAACAGGTTCAGAAAATGGACAAAAATAATTTATTGTAATTTTCACATAATGTGATGATCTGTTTTTCTGATTTAAGCAATTAAATAAGCAAAGAAATTTTTATTTTTCATGATGAATTATTCTTTGACATGAGAGAGAAGAACGTTGAGAAAGCATAAACCTCAATCTCATAACATTATAAAATCTTGAGTTTTTAATTACCATACATCAAGATTTAACAATAAAAGCATGAACTTATAGTTTCCTGAATCTAAAAGAGGTTAATTTTTCTGATTTTCTCTTTTCTAATATTATTAAGAAATTTATTTACAGATTAAAAAAAAAAAAAGAACCTACACCAACTAATGTCTGAAGCAGTATAAAAAGACCCCTTCCACTATGCTGAGGAAAGGAAGCAACTCCTTGGAAGCTTTTCTATAAAGACTAAGAACAGGAGTGGACAATGGGCATGTGTGTTGTTGCCAATTCAATTTCACTTGTTAATTGCTATAGTTGAACAGGTCGTACAACATTTTCTTGTTGCTTTCAGATAGGGTTCTCTTTGTGCAGGGCGAAGACAAATGGTTATACGGAATGCCCTGTAAATTGAGGATTATTGCCTCTTTGTGAGGACAGAACGTATTAAAAAGGACTATTATTAGTAATATGGTGAAATATGTATGCTAGCTCCACTTCCAGAGCAGAGACGATGTCGCTGTGGAGTGAAGTATGCTAGCCAATGATTAATTCCTATTCGTGTCGCCCCAAAACATTGAAATGATAACTAATAGTAAATTTTATTTATTTATTTATTTATTTTTATCTCAATTACTATATAACCTTTTTATATTAGCATTATTATTTGGCTTAATTACCAAATTAGTCTTTAAACTTTTTTAATTAGTTCAATTAGATCCAATAGATTCTTTCTTTTTTTAGTCAAATTGACTTACAAACTTTCAATTTGGCTTAATAAACCTAAATCTAACCTATAACTCAAATTAGAAATAGATATACTTATGTTGGATTTCAACATTACATTGCACATCCATTATGCTTTTACCTTTTTTTTTTTATTTATTTATAATAATTAAAATTAATAATTTAATTAATTTTTTGTCAGCTAATTAGAATCTGCCTTCATTAAATTTATTACCAAAGTCTCG
The DNA here is from genome assembly GCA_947857235.1 of Jatropha podagrica. Lineage (NCBI taxonomy): Eukaryota > Viridiplantae > Streptophyta > Magnoliopsida > Malpighiales > Euphorbiaceae > Jatropha > Jatropha podagrica. Next base: position 35,680 of record CANUEP010266254.1, read on the forward strand.
ATACACAGTATGGCCCTGCACCTGAAAATCATAATCAAGAAGACTACACATCACTTTCAGAATCATACCTCTCCCCTACCCAACCCCACAGCTTAATTATCTTGCAAGCTAATCTAATGGCAGCTTCTGTTAATTTCATCTTCTCTACACTAATTCTCTTTTATTAATTAATAAGGTAGTTTTCTTGCACTGTACTCTCTCTTTCTTTTTAATAATTCGACCTTTCTTTCTATGTTAAACCCACTGCTTCCACTGCAATCAAAACCCTAAAACTTCTTAATTCTGATCCTTATCTAAGCCATGATGATTCAGAAACCCAATCTTTTTTGAGTAATTTGCTAAACAAGAAAGAGGTAGAACTTAGAACCACATCGAAATATTTTTGAAAAAGAACTATATGTATCCGCTACATAATAAAGGGCGGCTCTCGTAGAAAAATTCAAATTCGAAATTTTTCGCTGTTCGTACACACCAACGAGACTGGACCTCATCTTTTAATATTGTGATGAGCGTGGCTTAAGTATTGAAGTTTGCATTTTAATATATGTGCAGGCTGAGGCCGGAATTAATATAATTGTAGCCTCTAGGTTGGACCTGCTCAATTCGCACATGCAATTACGAGGACGTTGAACCTGCCCCCCTCCCCTCCCCTCCGTTATCGGGTCAATCAAAGCTGATGAACATAAAAATTTATCATTATCTTATCATTTGTACATTAGATTTAGATATATTGTGAATTTTTAAAGGAAAAAATAATTATTATTTAAATTATCATTTAATTAATATCTTAAAATATTTATTTTCAAAAATCTACCGTGTGAAGTCTTTAAATTATGATTTTATTAATATTATTATTATTTTTATCCAAAATAAATAGATTAAAGTGTTAATATAATTTAAACGGAAGGACTAAAGAGTTAACGAAAATGATAAATTAAAAATTTCATTGCTAGTTTGATTATAGTGGAGACAATTTGAATAAAAAGATTAAAAGTGTTAAAAAGATTATAAGTCAGAGACTTTATAATTAATTTAAAAAAAAATAATAAAAGTTTCAGTTTTTTAATTTTATTATCATTTGAAGAATTAATTTCAATTTTTTATATTTTTTCAACAATATGTATCCTTATAATTGAAATATTCTTATATAAAACATTCTTAAATAGAGCATGCTATTATAGGAATTTACTTATAAGAGGTATTTTCTCAAAATTTTCTTTTTAATAAATTTCTTCCTATTGTTATTATTATTGTCATGTGAGTAGCATGTGTCAACTGTAGGACGGCGCTTTATAAATAAATCGGCAGGGCGACAGAGTCAATCTGTACGCTACCTGACAAACAAATATCCAACGTTGCTGACTCGCCGCCCGAAACATTTCTGCTCTGTTTTCCTGCAGCAGCTAAACAACCGAGATTTCGGCTCTTTTGCACTGGAAAGGTTTCGGATTTCCTTCCAGCTTTCTTTCGTGTTTCAATTTTAAGATAATCACCGTCGATATGCACGCGCTTTCTTCTCTTTTTCTCTAAATTAGCTTGCACTTTGAAGTTAAGAGGATGACCACCGATTTTTTAATTTCTTAATCTTCTTCTTCTTCATCTTCTGTGTCTCAGTTATATTCCATTTTCTGTATCTGTATTTTCTGGAGTGAGTGAGGCTGATAAGTTAATATTACCAACAAGAAAGGAAATATTTTGATCATCACCTTGCAAATATGTAAACAGGAATGGATGGGCGCTGGAGAATGAATCGGGTCAAGCTCCGGATGACATTGTTAATGCTTGTGTTTTTATTGTTTCATCAAAATGTCAACTTTTGCTGGTCTCTCAACGCAGAGGGTAACCTGCTATATATATATATAAAGCTCTGCACTGTACCTTTCGTTCTCTTTTTTCAACGGTAAAGCGTATAACAGAATGATTATTTTGCTGTAATGTGTAGGTTTGGCCCTGTTGAGATTTCGAGAGAGAGTGAAGAGAGACCCTTTTGGTGCCTTATCAGATTGGAACGAGAAAGGTGGAGATACTGATCCGTGTTCGTGGTTTGGGGTTGAATGCTCTGATGGAAAAGTGGTCATCTTGTGAGTGGTCTTTTAAGTATTTGTGCATATTAATTTTTTGTAAATCTTTCTTTAGTGTCTACTAATTTAACAGTTTTGAGTACTCCAACCTGGGGATATTTTTTTTATGTATATATATGTTGATTGGATAGCCTTTTGGTTCAATGAAAAAAAGATGTTTGTGGTCAGAAAAGATCAACTAATCACAATTCTGATCTCTCTTCCTATCTTTCTTTTGGATAATAGTGATTTGGCATAGTATATGTAATACGTCTTTACCAAGTAAATTTACTCTAGGCAACTACTTCCATGTTAATCTTAGCTAAGCAAGATCCTAATTAAATACTGGAGCAATTTTCTGATAGATACAGGATTTAATAATGGCACCCAGGTCGGTTAAGTTGCTGTTGAGACCAATCTGAAACTGTGGGGGGGAACCATGGGCCCCATAGTTCTGGAACCGGAACCAAAACCAGAACTAGAAACCTGGATTACTCTGTCCTTGAGAACCAATGTTTTGTTGAAAATAAATAAAAAAATAAATATGAAGTTAGAAATCACAACTAAGTATTGTTATTTTCTTAAATGTTTTTTTTGTCAAAAGAAATTTAAAGTCTATATATGTGATACTGTGCTCACCTCTATGTGATGAGATACTATGTAGTATTTAATGCTGCATTTGTGATGTTCTGATGTTATATAGTTCAAGATAATGTGGGGCTATTTGCATACTTGTCAGTTGTAACTGTTCTTTCATGGTATTCTTTTTTTTGGAGTATATTTCTGGATCTGCTTATGGCTTATTATATCTTTTATATGTATCAGAATCAGTTTGTTTCGTGAAGTCTGAACTATTGAACTTGAACTTGAACATGTAGGCGTTTGAGAGATCTGTGTCTTGAAGGAACTCTGGCACCTGAACTTGGGAGGCTGACTGGCTTAAAATCTATGTAAGCAAAAGCTTTATGCCTGGTTTGGCATAAACAAATTCCATAAAAATTTCATGTTTTTGTTGCAAGTGAAAAATGTTCATTCCACTTTAGTGATTAATTGTATGGGTTTTACCGTTTTAGCATAAACAAACTAAATACAATCATTTACAGATCAATTATATTTCTGATATCTTTATAACAAACAATGGGTTAATGCAGTTTTTGCTTTTTGAAAAACCTTTTAATACATGGATTTATCTGATATGCATTTTGTTTAACAGTATTTTACGCAACAATTCATTCTTTGCAAATATACCCAAGGAGATTGGAGAATTGAAGGAGCTGCAGGTATTGGATTTAGGATATAATAACTTCAGTGGACCATTTCCATCTGACTTCGCCAATAATTTGTCACTAACTACCCTGTAAGAACTTTTTTTCTCCTCCCTAAATCTTCAATCTAAAGCATGGAATTCTTTTCTAAGTCGCTTTTGATTCTTATTATTGCCAGCTTACTTGACAATAACAAGTTCCTTGGAAGCATACCTCCGGAACTATATGAACTTCAGATGCTTTCTGAAGTTCAGGCAGATGAAAACCAGCTAAGAGCTTCTTTTAGCAGCAGAGACTTTACCTTGTAAGAAAAGTGAATCTTCTGTTTGACATCGTGTTTGAGCTACTATAGAGAAAAATTACTATTAGTAAAAATGTTAGTTGGAGTTCGTTAAAGCAGGCTTTAAACTGTCAGTATTTATTCCTTTTTTATAATATTTTGTGACAAGACCTTCTATTGTTATCAGGAACATGGCTCAACCTGGAGATGTAGCACACCGGATGCTGCTGCAGGTGTCTAATTTTGCAACTCCGCCCAAAGCCAACAATAAACATAGAGTACGTCGGAGTAGTTCTGCGTTTTTATTGCCTCCATCATTTCCGCCATCAGAATCTCCTTCATCAGCACCATCATTGTCGCCATCTGATCCAACATTATTATCACCAACTCCTTCATTTTCTCCAGCAGAATCCCCCTCAAGTTTCTCCTTACCTCCTTCATCCTCGCCCATCGAAGCACCGACTGAAGCTGCAACTAGTCCTTCACCTCTATCAGTTGTAGTATTTGCCCCACCAGAACACCATGGGATTAAACTAACTCCTGCCTCAAGTCCAAAACAGGCGGTACATAATGATTTCAGCTCTAAGCATCAAATAATTCTAATAGCCAGTGTTATTGGTGGTTGTTTGTTGCTTTTCATTTCAGCTGCTAGTGCAATCATCTATAGAAGCTACAAAGTGGTCACAGTTAGACCTTGGGCCACAGGGTTAAGCGGACAGCTACAAAAAGCTTTTATAACAGGTCATTCTTTATAAGATAACATGCAAAAATTCATAAAATTATTTGATTGCTTATTTCTTGCATGGTGTGCCCTTAATTTCAGGTGTACCAAAGCTCAAGCGATCAGAACTTGAAGCTGCTTGTGAAGATTTTAGCAACATAATTGGCTTCTTTTCAAATGGCACTGTGTATAAAGGTACTCTATCAAGTGGAGTTGAAATAGCGGTGACATCTACTACAGTCATATCCCGTAAAGAGTGGTCAAAAAATTTAGAAGCACAATTCAGAAAGAAGGTAATTGTAAATTATAACTTTCAAATTCCATATCCTCTATGTAGAGTACCTAAATGCCACTTTCTGCTACATTTTCAGATTGACACATTATCAAAAATGAACCACAAAAATTTTGTCAACCTTATTGGATATTGCGAAGAGGATGAGCCTTTCACAAGAATGATGGTTTTTGAGTATGCTCCAAATGGAACTCTTTTTGAACATCTGCATAGTGAGTATCTGATCTTTCAATTCTCAAAACGGTAAGCAGAAGTTCCAATGATTAAATTTTGTAGAAATATTGAATATTTTATTCTTGCAGTAAAAGAAGCAGAACACTTGGATTGGGGAATGAGATTAAGAATAGCCATGGGCGTGGCGTATTGCCTTGATTACATGCACCAGCTAACTCCACCCATAATCCACGAAAACCTGCAATCGTCCTCTATATACCTTACTGAAGATTATGCTGCCAAAATATCAGATTTTAGCTACTGGAATGATATAACTAGAAAGATGGCAGTTATGGAACCTACGAAACCACCATCAATAGACTCAGAGAGCAATGTTTACAGCTTTGGGCTAATTTTGTACGAAATGATCACTGGCAGGATTCCGTATGCAGATTGTACATCAGACTTCTTGACTGAACAGAAAAGCTTAGGAGGGATAGTCGATCCAACTCTAAAATATTTCAACGAAGACGAGCTTGAGAAATTGTGTTCAGTGATGAAGAATTGCATCCACCCTGATGTCAAACAGAGATCTACAATGAGGGAGGTGATAACCAAGTTAAAGGAGATCACAGCAATAGAACCTGATACAGCAACACCAAAGTTATCTCCACTTTGGTGGGCAGAACTTGAAATTATGTCTACAGAAGAAACTTGAGAGGTGAAACTTCAGTCTCGAGTATTAATTGAATTTTTTTTTTCTTGACCTTCAATTACTTTTTCCCCTTCTAATCTTAATGTAATATGTAAGAGCGATGACTTTTGGGGGGGTAAAGACTGCTTATATTTTATCAGTAGAAACAAAAAAAGAAAAAAAAGATAGTTGTAGATAACTGAAAAGAGGAGACCAACTTGAGTCCTTCCAAGACTGAATAAATCTGGGTTTTCCCAATACCGTTAAAGTGTGTGTGGGACTGGGATGTCCTATATGTATCAAATACAAAGATATTGTAATGTTAATATGAATTGGACTCTCTAACCTCAAGGGTTAGCTTTTAAGTTGTGATTCTTTCAAGTCCATAATTCTGGAAATGGTACTAGTGCAGTCTGATGCTTGCACCTACTTACCTTCGTCCCATGTTATGAATGATTGTGCTTACACTGATTGAGCAGCAAGGAGTTCCATCATGACCCAAGACAAGCAGAGTGCAAATATAACGAAGTGATAAAGCAAACTAAGCATAGGGAAAATAAAGGGAAAGACAATAAAATTAAAAAGTTTTTCTTTCCTTTCTTGTCTACATCATCACTTCTGGCAATCTGCAATTATGATAAGATTCAGATCATTTTCTGACTTCGCTTCTGTACAAGGTGAACTGAGAAAATTAGAAAAAAGAAAAAATGAAAAGTAAGAAGATAAATTGCTTCTACTAAGAAACAAGTGGTGAAACCTATGCTGTTCTTTGGAATCAATGACAAGAAAGTCACTGAAAAATTTAACCTTTCGATCTTCATTTGCTGCTGCTATGATCATGCAGACATTACCTATACACAACTTCCAGGGGAACAGTCCAGGTTTTGTTTATAGTATCCATTTCAAACTGTCATCAAGTTTTTGGTGCGCTATGTACTTATCAATTCATTGCCTGTCCTTCTTCGCGCATTTTTTACCCACTTGCTGTGGCAATTTATCTGATGGATCCTGTTTAGGACCAAATAAAAATGGACGGCGTGAAAATTCTCGACTTCCCCCTCAAAACTAATAGTCAAGTATGGACTTTATCACTTGCATAATAGATGACTCAAATGCTTCAATGATGCGCTGCTCGGTTGTGTGTTTTATTGTACAGATCAACAGTGTCTGTGTGGTTGGGGTCTAAGCAAAGAGCTGCTTCACAATCTTGAAGAGCAGAGGGAAGATCCCCCATTGACTCATAAAATGCTGCTCGAAGATGAAGCATTTGCAATTCAGGTTTAAAAGCGATGGCTCTTGTAAGCTCTTCCAACGCTTCAGTTTCTTTTTGGTCATCCATTAGCACTGGAAAAAATGAGATTCTATAAGTTAGCAGAAGTTTAGATTTCACAAGTAATGAGAATGTTTGAGCAAGGAAATGAAAATGAAGTCAATAGAATCACATTGACAGTAATTGTGAAAACTTATTGCCAAATGATTTTGGAATTGGTTTAGAGAACATAGATGGAGACCAAATATATGAAGAATCTTTATCTCTTTGTATAACAGAGGCATGAATTATACAGTATTATTGCAGTTTACCTACTATCGCCTCATCTCATTCTCCACTCCATTCCTTTGCCTAACAAATTTTGGTTATAGTGTGCATATTCATATATGCACTTGCACAAACCAGATTCACATTTAAGGATTATTTTATTGTCTAATGGCATGTAGAGATAACAATGCAAATAGGACCTGGTATCAGGATTTCAACCCTGTTTGATTGCCTGTATGGAAGGCATGCTTCAAATATTAGTTTGTATTTGCTAGTCTTTCTTATACATAACAAGTGAAGCACACACAGTTGAGAACATAAAAAGAAAATAAAACTGTACCTTGAGCCAAAAACAAGTCATTCTATAAATTGGAAATTGATACCTGGACCAAAGAGTAACTTTAGTTGTGAATTTAGCCATAAGTAGTCATACTAAATTTTCAAGACCAGTAAATAGGAACACGAAAACCATTTTAAGAAAAGCAGGTAAGGGGCGAAGTTGTTCTCTTTCAACTTCTGAACCTAACAGTTAGCTGATGTATATGAGGTGGCATTTAGATGAAGTGGTTTACTGTCAAATTTCATAAGGTACACTCTTATGTCTTTCTAGAATAAGTCAGGAGTAGCAGTCTTTAATACGTTGCTGATAATTAGAAATTCATGACAATGAAATGACCAGCAGACACATATGACCGCATGAAAATACAGCTTTTTAACAATGTAATCTAATTAAGCTGGACTACCTACAACCAGAGAGAGATCAACATTCACATGGAAAAGTCATGTAAGCGAAAAGTATGTCACATGCACCAAGGGGATGATGAGCCTAAGAGATAGAGAGAGAGGGAGAGAGAAATGGGGATTTACCAGCTGCCCTGTATCTATATGGGTATGTTCTTAATGGATCCAGCTGTGTTGCCGTATTAAGGTCATTCTTTGCCGTCTCTCTGTCACAATATTCTGACCGTTTCTCATACGCTGATGCGTTATTATGTGCCTTTTCTATTAGTTTTGTCATCTCATCAAATGCAGCTTTTCTTTGATTTTTCAGTTGATAAACACGTGCCAACCCTTGATGAGCTCTAGTGTGCTTAATTTTAAGGGCATTCACGTAGCAATCTGCAGCCTGATCTAGCTTCCCGCAATCCACATAGATACTTCCTAAATTATTCAATGCCTGCAAAATTATCAATGCGCATAAACAAATGTAGATCAAGAAATAGACAATATTATAAAGATCCCAAAATCAATTCTACTAACTTGTCCTTTCCTAAGACCATCTGAAGGGCATCGGAGAGCTTCGCCGAGCAGTTGTATGACATAAGATGATGTTTCAGGACCAAGATTTGTATCAGCCAATATATATGCTTTAAGGAAGAAAGCTTCAAATGACCTTTGGATCAAAATGGACTTTTCAGCCCTAGAGAGAGCTTCTTCGCGATGGCCAGTGTCATATAAAATCCATCCTTCATAAACCAGTCTTTCATGCTCAGAACTACAATAATTTCTAGCCAACCGCAAACAGCGCATTGCAGCCTTCTGACAATTTAACCTATCACAATGAGATATGTTGTATATTTGTTACCGAACACAATAAGTTCAACACTAGATACAGATGACAGAGCAGAATTCACTACATCATATAGACTACGCTTGGTTGTTCAAAATAGCAAAGAGTAGAGCTGTATTACCAATATGTGAAATTAGTTCAGGATGTACCAAAGACCCCATCACCAAAAGAAAAGAAAGAAAGAAAGAAAAGCCCTTAATGTAGTGAAAGGGAGGCCCAAATGAGGAGCTTATCATAGATGGAAGTGGAACTCTTATGCAACTTAATTGTACACAAAAAACAAAATGTAGGGGATGGATTTTAAAAAACATTCAGACATCATTTCCAAATACATGAATAATGTGACATGACATGAGCTAATCAGAAGTCAACTGAATAGTAGTTACTACCCAGTGTCATAGCTGCAAGTTACAACAACTTACCGGAGAAGCAGTAAAGATTGCCGAAACCTTAATAGGCTCTTCCCTGGATCCTGTACCAGCATTTGATGTATGACAGCTAAAGAGCCAATATCATCAACACAAGACCATCGTTCGTAAAGTTGCATCCAACAATCAGCTAGACTCCACTGTTGAACTCTATGGTTGAGAAGTTCTACCAAGTGATCACCACTTACCTTTCCATGAAACATCATATAATTAGGCTCCAAAGTTAGCAATGCTCGAATATCTCTCAATGCACTTTCATAATCCTCAAGTGCTATGAAGAACCAAGCCCGCAATTCAATGACATCAGGTGAGAGCTTGAATGAAATAATTTTACCAACCTCTGAGATAGCTTGCTTAATCTGCTTCTCTTCCACCTTCATGACAGCTCTGTATTTATATGGAAAAGAAAGGGTTGGATCCAGTTCAGTTGCAGCATTTAAATCAATAATCTTCTCCCGTCCAACACCATATAAAGATCTTTCTTGGTACATCCAGCCAACAGGTTTATACTCAAAAATAATGGAGTTTATCAACCTAAAAGCTGAATACTGCTGCCCTTGCTTGTACTTTGTCCTTGCAACGCCAGCTACTGAATAAACATGACCTTCCTGAACGGCTGCCTCAAAACAAAACTGTGCGTCTTTGTACTCTTTTCTCTCAAGCAAAACACAACCCAGTTGATGAAAAGCAAGTGCTCTCTGCCACTTTTCTGTTGCAAATTCCTGCAACCTATCCAACAACACGACAGTTGTGCTTGATACCATATTCTCCTCCATAGCAACCTGGCTCAGGAAATAATACAGCAAGAACGAAGCATGCCCAAGCATAGCCCATCTTTCCCGAGTCTCAGGGCTACAGAAAACCTTCATCACTCTATGATTATACAACGAACTTGGTAGCTCCCTCAGCAAAACTTGCAAGCAAGAAGCCACAAGAAGATTTGCACTTTCTTCTAAACCATAGTCAATAAGAATCAACGCATCCTCAATATCACATACTAATGAAGCCAAATGAACATCACAACTAGACTTCATCTCCTCACAGCAAAATCTATTTGCAAAAGAAAGCAACTCCAAAACAATCTCAGCACGAAACAAATCAACTCTTCTAGTCCTACTGTACACTTCCACTGCTCTCATTCCCTCTACCGATATTCCATTCTTTGAAAAATCAATATTATCCTTTCTTGATTCTGCAAAACTACCATATAGCATTGCCTTTAATGGGCTTGAAAGAGCAGCAATTTTGAATCTAACACAATGAACCAACTGATCATCGACACAAAATGAAACACCACCATCACCATCATCCAAGCTGGGGTAATCATTTCCAATTAAGATTTGAGAATTAACCACTAAATGACAATCTTGACTACATTGGCAATGACTATAAACTGAATTAAGATCATAACCAGAAACTAAAGCAGCATTTGGACATTCAAGGACATAGCCACTACAATCCATAGATGACACACCAACAAATTCATCTTCTCTCCTCTCAAATCTCAACCAAGCAGAAAGCACCGCCTTCGAGTGCACATCAATAGCATATTGCCTCGCAGCACAAAGATGCCTTCTCAACAGCTTAGGATCACCCAATCCACGCGACAAAGTATATTGTTCAATGAATAATAAAGATTTATCAGATGGCAAGCAAGTGTCGACGCGACGATAAAGTTCAGCTAGAGATTCAACATAGTATATGGGTTTTAAGTGAGGGTCTATGGAAGGTTCAAGGAGGTCAGTTGTAGGAAGCCCATAAGGAAGCAGAGCCTGAGAAACTGAGACAGAGTTTGTGAATTTGGATTTTGGAAGTTTGGGTTTGACATCAGAAGGGCTTAAGGCGTGGACTTGGGTGCTTTTAAATCTATCTAAGAATTTAAGGCCTCGCATTTTCTTTTTTCCTCTTTGAAGATGAATATAAAGCTAAGAAATCATATTCAAGAAAGTCATATATATAGAAATGTCCGAACTTTTTCTTTAAAAAAAAAAAAAAGAAGAAAAAGAATTCAATGTGAAGATCTTTTACCTCTTGCCTTGCCTGCAAACCGCAAACAGGTTCCTAAGAAAGGAAGAGGAAAATAAAGAGGCTATACATAGACTAAATATGATGTTTGGTTCTCAAGAAAAAGAAAGAAAGAAAGCTAATATAGCGTTTGAATCTTTCTTATCATCTGTTTTCTTCATAGAATAGATTCAGATGCTTGACTTACAGTAAGCACAGACCTCCTTATTGTCGAGTTTGGCAGTTTTGGTGACCGGAATGTTTTGGTTAATTTGGTGGCTGACTCCAATGCTAAGCTTGTTTTTTTCAGCTCACCACCATCCCCACAATACCCAACACCCAACCCCTCCACTTTTGCCACATCATCAGATTGGTCCTTTGGCCCGTTAATGTCTTTGGTGTGACAACTGAATTCTTTTGTTTTGAGTTCTTAATCTTTTATTATACCCACTAATTTTGGATTAGTTGTAATACAAGTAAAGGATTACCCTAAATAATTACTAATCTATTGTCAACTGGGTTTCTTTTAAATTAAAAAAAAAATTCCAAGAAAGTGTTGGATGAGGAAATTAAATCAAAAATATAAAAAAAGCCTAAAATAAAGAAATTAAGATTTCTTTAATCCTTAATCTATTTCTAAATGTTCTTATTTTGTGAATATTTATTTTTAATTTTTATAATTGAACTCAAGAAAGTAAAATTAAAACAAATAGTATAAAAAAAAAACTCAATGATTTTGAGGACATATAAAGGTTACTTATAATTGTGGATTGGGAAGTGGCAGAGACAATAATTAAAAAAAAGAAAAGGAAAAAAAAAAGAAAAGAATTGAAAAGTTTGCTTTTTTTTTTTTTTTTTGGTCAGTGTTCATCATCAGGGTTTAATCTCATATCTAATTGGAAGTATCATCTAAATTGCAAATTAAGCAAAGTTGGATAATAAATCTAAGAAAATAAGTTGATGGGTCTCATCAATACCAAACTGATCCACATCTTAGGCAAATTTCTTTAGAATAATGTTTTTTTTTTTTTTTTTTTTTTTATATTGGGGTCGGGATTTGAATCGGGATTTAATACGGATTATATATGTATTTACTATTAAATTATATTTTGATATACTTATTTAAAATAATGTTAATATATTATTATAAGCTATTATTTATTTATCTATTTGTTTGTTAAATTTTTACATACAGATTTATTAATTTTATAATATTATTATAAGCTGTTATTAATGGTATTTATTTTTTAAATGTCCTAAAATATTCGTAAGGTTTCTAAATTTATATATATGAAAAATTATTTTTTCTATGATAATCTTTATGATTGTTCATTAAATAAAAGAATTTTATTAATCTAAGAGTAAAAAAAAAAATTTATTGACTAAATTTTTAATATATATATTTTATCAAATTATGTAAATAAAATAGGATAGAAGGGATTATTATATAATTATAGACTATATCATGGAGTAGATTAGCAATTAGGAGCTTATTTTTTAAGATCACTTTGCTCTGTGGTTGAAGTGTCTAAATCACATTTGGTCCTACAAAGTAGCATACAACAAGGAGAAAATTGCATCTCATTTTGTTAAATGTTAAACATCAATAATTTAATGTTTGAGTATTATGATTAGCATAAAAGAGTGGATGTCTTACTCTTAGCAATAAGGATTAATTGAGATCTTATATATATTTAAAATGATTAATAATAATAATAATAATAATAATAATAATAATAAAAGTATCCAAAGTTGGAGGATTGGAGGAATATTATCGAGTTGGCAAGCTGCAAATTGGTAATGCAAATTTCAAAAAAAAAAAAAAAAAAGAAAAAGAAAAGGAAACAACAATGATTATATATATATATATTTGCCAAGCCCAAAGCCCAAGCAAGAACATGTATACAGACACTACAACTGTGATCAGCAAGACCCCATGTGAGAAATCTGATACAACGTCAGACCTGTTCGAGAGTGCGAGAGAGACTCAGAGAAACCTTTTTCCCTGTTTCATGATATAATTATTATTATTAATTAAAAATTACCCATAATTTTATTGACTAAATGTATATAATATCTTATGATATGCTGCATATATTTTTTTAAGTGCGAGATTAATATTATTTCATAATTCATAGTTGTCGCTTCTTATTCTAAGTGATTTTTCCATAATTCATGATTGTCCTAAACGACATTTCCATGGATAGAATTCCTCCTCTTACAAAGTAATTTTCCTTTTATTTTTTATAAATCACTGATTCCGAACTGCATAATTCAATCTGGACTTAATCACAGTTAATACTCTTTGTTCTTCCCTACAGAAGATATATTTATTAATAATCGAATTCGACAGCTCTTTCCACGTGTTTTTCATTGTCAATTAAATCATAACCAGCATTTAATATTTTTCTTTTTTTAATCTTTATTAGTTAGCAGTTTCGATTAAAGAGAAACAAAAGAAACAGAAAGTTGAATCAATGGATCTACATCAGCGAGCAAAGAGAGCTAGATTTCACTCTGTGACAATGAAGATGACAAGAAATAGATTGGTTTCAACCTCAGCAACTATGCTCCTCGTGCAAAAAACACTATAGACCACAAAAAGGTTTCTCCTTCATCTAAAGGTTTCTTTTTTCTTTTTCTTTGTTTTCGTTTTGAGAAATCTCCTTAACCTACAAAGTTGCCAAGGTATGTTTTCCATGTTTTCACTGCTTTTTATAAGATTCAGAAAGTACAAACCATCGTAGTTATTGGTAAAACTAAGAAATGATAAGAACACTGTAAGGGGAAACTTAATCATACGACAAGACCAAAAAATTCAATAATACAAGAAACCAAAGAGTCTCCCTCTCTCTCTCTCTCTCTCTCTCTCTCTCTTATAGCCAGAAAACAATAATTGAAAACCTTTCAAACATGGAGAGATGGACAACAAAATATTGAAGTCAAATATTAGCATATCATGTTAAGAGTCAGAAAATCATTGGCATGTGCAATTACATATCAAATGGCCGACAGACTGTCCGTTACAATATGTTAAAAACATGCATACATAGGACACATCATCCTGACGTAGACTATGAATGCTGCTATTGTTTCCAACTAGTTGCCACTAAACTTAGCAATCTATTGGTTTCCAGTGAGCTTCAACAGAGTTCATTATTTAAAAAAAAAAAAAAAAAAAAGTATGAGGCCATAAAAGGCAATATTCCTCCAATTCCAACTCTAAAAATAGTAATGGAAGTTCTCTCCATGATGGAGGATGAAGAACTTGAGCATAACCTCCATACCTCAAAGTTTTATAAAAGATGCAAATAAAGCATAGCTATGCAAGCAAAAATTGATAAAGATGTCTAACAAGGACATTAGCAATTTAACATAGCTTCTTCATCATCTCAACTAGTTTGAGATTAAGGCTTAGTTGTTGTTGTTCTTCATCATCCCAAAATTCGACAAAAAAAATCAAACCCAAATGACTTAATTCACTTTCCTCTAAATATATAATTATTATGTAAGATCAATCTCATTAGAATTGGAGTTGATTAATGTTAGAAGAAGCACATTTATGTAACACAATCTCTAGGAGTGAGGGACAACAATAGAATGAGAAATAGAAGAATAGAGATAAGAAAACATACCTTTAGGTGGCCGTATAAGCAACATATTAGTTACAGAGTGATGAAATTCTTTGTTATGTTTACAACATCCACCATCTATACAAGCGACAATATAACCTCAAAAACAAAAAATTTGATATGTATTCCCAATTCATATACGTGAAAGACTTTTGTACGGAATGCCATTGCACTGGTCTGAAGTCATTCATATCTATACAAAATTTATACTTCAAAACTCCCATTGAATAAGTGCCTGCTCTATAAATTCATAAGGCTGTAGGAGTCGCTCATAACATTTTCATGATCCAGATCTTATATTTCTTTATATACAAATATACAAGAGAAGGTCCAATCAAATTTGCATCAGAAAGGCGCTTGCAAAGCTTAAGATAAGATTCCACATTTCCCCATTGTTGAATTCTTTTTCTCACTCCCTGCAGCACAGCCACCCTATCCAAATAGTCTGGAGATAAACCCAAATCAAGCATTTTCGTAAGTGCCTCGGCGGCCTCCTCATAATGTCCTCCCTTAATGTAACCTCTCAACAACCAAGATAATGTTTTTTTCTTCTGTAAAGAGCTTGTAACCTCTATTCTAGTAAGTAAACGTGCTATGGCACTGGTCTCCTTTTGGGAAGCACAGATGGCTAAGACAATATCATAAAGATCTCCATCAGCCTCCTTACCTACAAGCTTCATTTCCCACAGCTGCCTTTCAGCATCTGTCCCACGTCCAGCACAAATATACATAGCAAGAAGCCGCTCATGAACTACACCATTAAAAGAAGGACCTCCCTCCTGAATTACCCAATTGGACAAGCATACTCCATCTGCTAGAAGACCCGATTGGTATTCCTGAATGATGCTTACATTTTCAGCATCAAGTTCAACTATCAAACCAGATTTTGCGTAACCTTTCAACTTCCTTAAAGCTTTTGCAAATTCATTTAGCTCTTTCACTACAGCTGTCATTGCAATAAGATAAGAGTAAACCTCTGGCTTCAACCCAGATTCTCTAAGATGGATAACCAATTTAACTGCATCCGTGTAGTTCCCATCAACCTAACACAAAACTTCAAGTTATCATTAACATGATAAGAAATTCCAGCTTTAATGAGCTCACGTAAAACAGGAAAAGAGAAAACCTTAAAAATATTTAACTTCAAGTAGATAAGTGCATAAAGTCAAAACTGACAATAGGACGGCACCAGTTTCAATGTCATGAAACCAAAAAACACTTGAAAACTTGGTAAAGGTTTTATATGATTGAGAGTAAAAGCCATACTCGCTGCACAAAGTTTGCACAATATTTATAAGAAGACAATTAAAAATTCCAATCATTATAAATAGGTAAGTAAAATTAACAACAAAACCAAGTAAGTTCCACCAATGTATTTAGTAATGCAATGTGATAAACTGGCAGAAAAGAACTCCAGGCATAAATTCCCAGTATTTTATAGATTATACAGTCCAAAGCACCAAAACACCAAAACATGAAGACAAGAGCAATAGCAACACACAGCCCAATCAACCAATAAAGATGACCGGACAATAGGATTAAATTTGAAGATACAGAAGCTTACCATCATCTTCCATGCAAGATAACCAGTAGGGCCTCCCTTCTGTCCATCTTCTGTACAGGCAATCCCCCGTCTCAAAACCTCTTTAACAAATGAAACAGCTCTCTCTTTCTCCCCCATATCCCAATACAAAGATATCACCTTTTCAATCATACTAAAACTCGGCTTTAGACCCACACAATCCATATCCACTAGTAAGTCAACCACATCACCAGTATCATGTTCCCCTTCAATCAACTTCTTAATCCAACTACACATAATAGAAACCATAAGCTCCATGGTCTCCTTATCAACCTTGTTCTCTTTTCTTAGCCACTCAAATACTTCAAGAGCACACCAAGAATCCCTACCCTCTTGAGAGAAATAAACAAGAACTAATTGTAATTCTCTTGCAGAAAGCCTATCGTTCATTTCTTCAAGAATATCAGAGGGTTCTCTTGCCATTCTCTCTAATTCCTCAATTGCCTCAAAAAACCCTTCGCTCATCTCTTCTTCATCATCACTTGTAACGTACTGGTCCAATTCTACCGATTTTAACACCCTGAATCGTCCAATTCTGCTTTTAATTTGCTTTGCAGCAACAAGATTACAACTTTTAGTGCTTTTAATTGTCAAGAATTGAGAAACTCGGAATTGATAGTGTCTTTGAAGAGAGAATTTTGGAGAAATCTTAGTTAAGAAAGGACATGAATAGTAAGCAGAGGCCATTTCTTCGACTCTATTGAACAAATTTTAGTAAAACTTAAGTTTGAACTTTAAATAACATACTGAAATTAGGTTGCTTAAAAAATCAGGGATTGCAGAGAAGGAAAGGGAGAAGGGAGAGATAAGCTGGAAGGGAAATAGGTTGAAAGAAGGGTATATAATGGGTGGTTGGGTTATGGCGTTGCGGTTATTAGGCGTCTACAAAACGGGACAAAAGCAAAGTTCGTATATATGGTTTTTTACTGTATACTGTACTTCTAATTTTTAATTTATTTATAATTTATAAATTATTTAGTATATATGGTTTCATGCCCTACACAAACTTTTCAAAATATAGAAAATTAAAAATGGTGCCTTCAAAAAAATATAAATTGATATTAAGAGTCTGTTTGAAATAAATGAATTTCATAAAATTTTATGAAATTAATTTTATATTTTCGTATTTGGAATGAAAAAAAAAAAAATAAATTTCAATTTTAGGAATTCAATTTCACATAATTGAATATAATTACACCACATTTTATAAAAATTGGTGAAATTTTCAAATAATTTCACAAAACTAAACACTTAATTTTTTTTATAAAACTATCCTCTTTTTCTACAAATTCAATTTTTTTAAATTTTTTTACTTATTTATTTTATTAAACTTGATTATAATAATAAATCATTAAATTTTATTTGATAAAATTACCTTTCTATATAGACTGACTGAAGTATTTCATTTCTTTTTTTTTTTAAATAAATATTCATTTTTTAAAATAAAATTATGGATATCTTGTGATTGATTTATAATAATTTAGATTATAATATTAAAATTTTTAATCATTAAGTATTTAATTTTGACCAGACTAAATAAACTCTATTATATATAAATATAAATTACCTCCTGATGATTCTCTACTGCTTATACTCTTGTTCGCTATGTGACAAGCTCTAAACCTCTCTTGTTTTCGTGACAAGTTTAAACGTATACCTAGTTTTTTCGTTGTCTTCTCGTTTTGTGTGGTGTTATGGAGGAGTTAAACAAAACACAACAATCACTTGAGGAGTTGTATGCGGACTTGCGTCCGGAAGAGGAATAGGAGGGTATGAGGTGGAAAAGGAGAACAAGTAGTCAAATCTCATTTATTCGCCGTTTTTTGTGGTGGGGAGATTGCTTACTGAGAAGCCAGTGAATTTTATAGCCTTTGAGAATACAATGGCTGCGATTGGAGACCTGTAAAGGGCATGTTCGTTAAAGATTTAGGGAATAATCCCTTCGTCTTCTAATTTATTCATCCGATTGATTTAGATAGGGTCCTGAAAGGGGGTCCTTGGAATTTTACACAAAATTTGTGCTTCTCAAGAAAGTTCCTGAAGTTTGTGATCCAAAGCAGATTGTGCTCACAAAGATTGATTTATGTGTTCAAATTCACAATCTTCCTATTGCTTTATGTCGGAAAAGCTTGCGAAAATGTCAGGTAGTATATTGGAGACTATTTGGAGACAGACCCTACGAAATTCTCAGGTGCTTAGAAAGAATATATGAGGATCCAAGTTAGCCTAGATATTCATAAACCATTGAAGAGAAGGATGCAGATTACCAAGCCATGGGGGAATGGGTTTGGATTACTTTAAGTTTGAGCATTTGTCAATGTTTTGCTTTTTATGTGAACTCATTGGCCATTCTGATAAATTTTGTTCAAAAATTTTTTATCATCAAGAAATAATGAAGGAACAATTTGCATATGGGGCTTAGATGCATGCTGAGAGTAAAAAAGTTACTAATATCAGAGCTAAACGGCTCTTATCGGAAGCTGATTTGCAAGGCGGAAGTGGCTACAGTGAGGAAGTCATTCCCATGGAGTCCGACCAAATACCATGTCAGCCCTTCTTAGTCAAACTCTTGTTACTCCTAGGAATAAGTCGTTCTTCTCGCATGGGATTACCTTAACTGTTATCGTGCATGGTAACGAAAACAAGGGGTCCGTTAGTAGTAGTGGCGTTAGCAATGATGCTTTAGTTATTTTTGACTCAAAAAGGAGGAGGATAGATAAGGAGGAGCAGATTGTGGAGGTTGGAGTGCCAATAATGGGCAAAAAAACTTGTTAGAACTGTCGTGGGCTTGGGAACCCACATACAGTTAATGAATTAAAGGACTTAGTATCCTTAAAGCGGCCCAATATGGTGTTTTTTATGGAGGTTCTTGGGTTTTGAAGGAATTTATGTGGTCCCTCCTCCTGGCCACAGTGGTGGTCTTGCTTTATTATGGAAGGAAGGCCCACAGTTTCTTTAATCAGCTCTAGCCAAAGTCACATTGATGTAAACGTTAATGTGCTGGGTGTTCCTCAGTTTCGCTTTGTTGGTTTTTATGGGCAACCAAATAGAAGCCGACGTCATGAATCGTGGCGGTTATTAGAAACTCTAACATCAAATCAACTTTGCCCTTGGTAGTTGCCAGGGATTTGAATGAGCTCCTAGATATGTTCAAAAAGTGCGATGTTTAAGATCATCCTCCTTAGCTCATTTGTAATTTTTGAATAGTTGTTGATAATTGTGGGTTGATGGACTTGGCTTATGTGGGAGGTCAGTACAATTGGGAAAGAGGGCGTAATGTTGCTAGATGGTTGTGTGAAAGATTGGATAGGGCTCTTGTCTCTATGGACTAGAATTTATTATTTTCGAAAGCGTGAGTTTACCATATGGAACTAACAATGAGTGATCATATCCCTATTTTTCTGACCTTAGGGATTAATATTATTCGATATGTGAGGAAGGCATTTTGATTTGAGAATTCCTGATTGAGGGAAGTTGATGTGGAAGAAGTGGTTCGCGCAGGGTGGAGTAAAGGTCCTGGTCGATCTCTTCAAGATCAGATTGAGCGCTGTGGTTGCCAGCTTTCTAAATGGGGTGAGGGTTGGAGTGCAGAATTTAAGCTGAAGATTAAGGGGGTTCGTTCTCAGATGGCTCGGTATATAGATAAATGGATGCTGTGTCTATTCAGTTACTCCGAACAGCAGCAGATGCTTATGCTCTTCTTTTAAAACAACAAGAGATCTATTAGAGACAACGAGCAAAGCAATACTGGTTACATGATGGGATCAAAATACAAAAAAATTCCCTTCTATGGCTTCAACTAGACGGAAAAAGAATTTTATTGTGTAATTAAAAGGGGCAAATGGGTCATGGCTTTCATAGGAAAATGATTTAGAGGATCATATCTTAAATTGTTTTGATTCGCTTTTCAAATCTTAACAGGGTGATACGGAGACTAATCTTGAATGCGTGCAGTCAGAAATAACAGCGGAGCAAAATGAGGAGGTAGCTAAACCATTTACGATTGATGAAATTCAGGGGACAGTAAAGGCGATGCATCCAGATAAAGCGGCAGGTCCGGATGGCATGAACCCAGGTTTTTATCAAGCTTTCTAACACATTATCGGTGAAGATGTGAGTAATGCTTACTCGTGTTCTTGAATCATAATCTGAATTTGCCAGGCATAACGACACTAACATTATTTTAATCTCGAAGAAGGGCAATCTAGAATTGGTTTCTGATTTGCGTCCTATCTCTTTATGCAATGTGGTTAATAAGATTATTAGTAAAGTCATCGCAAATCATATGAAGTCCTGTTCATCTAATGTAATTTTGAATTATCAAAGTGCCTTTGTTCTTGGTCTGGCAATTACGGATAATGTAATGATTGCATATGAAATAATGCACTATCTGAAAAGGAAAACACAGGGTCGTGTTGAGGAGGTTGCACTGAAAACGGACATGAGCAAAGCCTATGACCATGTTAAATGGCTTTTTTTGCAAAATATGTTGTTGAAGCTTGGGTTTTGCACAGATTGGGTAACTAAGGTGATGCATTTAGTAACTACGGCGCGATATCATATTTTTCATGGTGTTCAGCGATATGGCCCTATTACACCCTCTCAAGGCTTATGATAGGGAGATCCCATCTCACCTTATTTATTTATAATCTATGCGAAACCTTTGACTTCCTTGCTTGTCAAATCTGAAGTGCAGGGCAATTTCATGGCTATAAGGTGCGAATAGCGGCACCCATTGTATCACATTTATTCTTTGCCAATGATGCTTTCTATTTCTTCAAGGCGACACTAGCAAAAGCTTATATAATAAAGCGTTGTCTTAGTTTTTATCAGCAAGCCTTGGGGAAACTTGTGAATTTTACAAAGCTTGATTATACTTTAGCTTTAATATGACAACAAATATAAGGTTGAATATTTATGGGCTTTTAGGTGTTAATCAGGCGACAGTCAATTTGAAGTACCTTGGTTTACCTTCAATCATTAGACACAATAAAAATGAAGTTTTCATATATGTGATTGAGAAGGTATTTATAGTGCACGAAAAGAAATATTATTAAAATCGATCGTGCAAGCAGTTCCAAATTATCTAATCAATGTATTCGTATTGCCCCTAAACATATGTGACTATTGAAAAGGCTATGAATCACTTCTAGTGGAAAAATGGTAGTGGTGATGGGTTGGGTCTTCACTGGTTTTGATGGAAGAGACTATGCTGGAAAAAGGAAGATGGAGGCGTTGGCTTCAAAGCTCTTAGAGGCTTTAATATCGCTTTGCTAGGAAAACAGGTTTGGCGATTATTGGCAAATCTTGATTCTATGGTTTCTCATCTTTTTAAGGCGCGGTGTTATCTGGATTCTTCCATTCTTGATGCTGAAATTAGACGAATCCAAGCTATATCTGGCATAGCATTCATGCGAGTCCTTTTCTTCTTCATCGAGGATGTTTTAGAAGGATCGAGAATGGGAGATCCATGCTGGTTTTTAATACGCCATGGTTGCTAGATATGTGCTCTCCTTATGTTTAATCTAAGAAACAGACTGGGATGGAGGATATGGTGGTTAATGATTTGATGGTGGCAAATTGATGTGCTCGGGATGATTAGTGTTTATCGATGTTATCCAACCAGGAAGAAGTGATGTTGATTAAGCAGATTCTGTTGATATCATGGAGCACAGATGATGTGTGGAGCTGGTGGTGGGAGTCTCGTAAAATATACTGTTAGAAGTGGGTATCATCTTCTCCCTCAAGAACAACAGGTATAGTCAACTTTTATAGTAGATTTATGGCGTGTTGTGTTGAGGTCTGAAGTCCTAGTTAAAATTAAAAACTTCATTTGGTGAATGTTATCGAGTTGCTTGCCTGTACTGCCTAATCTGAAATGGAAGAGAGTGGAGGTGGCTGTGAAGAGATTGAGGTGCATATATTGTGGAATTGTCGTATTGCTCGATTGGTATGGGAGCTATCTACTATTGGTTGGTGGGGAGGCATTCTCTCACTGCACGAATGGTTTGTTTCAATGGTAAGTAAATGTTCTAACGACTAGTTAAACTTTGTATTTTTTTTTTTTTTTTATTGCATAAGAAATTTGATTTAATAAGAATAAGTGTGTGTGGAGTAAGTAATAAAGGGGTGGCTGCTGGAATTATTCTTCATAAGGCCACAACTTCTGGGCATGAATGGAAGACAACGAGTAGTGCAAAGAGGCCTGGGGTAGCTAGTTGTAGAGCTGAGCCCGAGTGGACCCCGACAGCAGTTGGTAGAGTAAAACTGAATATTGACGCAGCATGGGACCTGCAGACCAAGAAAACTGGAGTGCGCTTCATTCTTGGTGGTAAATGTTTAATGGTGGATAGTGCGGTTAGTGCAACTATGGCAGAGGTGATGGGAGTAAGGGAAGCAATAAGTTAGTTCAAAAGTGAAAGAAGAGTTACCTTTGTTGATATTGAATGTTTTTTCCTGTACAAAAGCTAAAAAGCTAAAATTAATACACCACCATAAATTAACGACATAAAATTTTAAAATTGAGACATTTTTTAATAATTCAAAATTAAATTTATTTTTTAATACCATAAAGAAATCATATAAAATCAGACATTTTTTCAACAGATGGAATAAGTCGTGTAAAATCAAAATATTTTTCGTGGATGGAATGGAATAAAGAAATTGACCTACAACATCAATAACCATAGATACTGTAATTTCTAGCATTGCATGTTGCTCATGGAATTTGATATATGGCTCTTGTGATCGATCATAAAAGAAGTGAGAAAGATAATGAAATAAGGATGTGTAGATTACAAGAAATAAAGTTGAAGATAAATCTTTACAATTTAAATAATATAATATAAAATATTTATGATAAAAAAAGGCTCAAAACTTTTTGAAAAAGGAAAAATGAGAATATTGAAAAATGAGAATATCACGTCAGTATTATAAATAAGATAGATAGAGTGAGATTTGCAATATATGATTTCAACTTTTTTTTTTTTTTCCATTTGTTTTATGACTCATGAAATATTCTATTTATTTTTTGTTTTACATCGTAAAAAATAAAACAACAATTTGACCAAATAATGATTTGATTGACTTTTTAGAATATAATTTTAATCTGTTTTCTAATTTTAATCTAATGATAAAATATATTAACATTGACTTTTTAATTTTTATTGCATATTTTAATACTGTAGCAATAACAATTGTATGAACAATAAATTGCATATTAATTGGTTTTAAACTTATTTTCATTGCAAATGACATAAAATTGTGTTGTCTTATAAATATAATATAAATTAGTTTCATTGCATAAATAACAATAACAGTTGTGTTACCTTATAAATATACTATAATATAATTTTCATTATATGAATAAAAAATTACATATTAATTAATTTTAAAATTATTTTCGAATGTATACTTTTCCCCCTGAATTTATCATTAAATTATCATTTGTGCTCCTCAACATTTCGCCGACCGCTTGTACCCTTTAAGTTGCATTTTTTATTTTATTTTTGTGTCTCCCCTTAAGTTGCATTTTTTATTTTATTTTTGTGTCTCTGAGCAAATTATAGACTTTTTGTAAAATACGCTCGTGTTGACGTGTCATAAGCAGTTGATTTGTCATCAATTTATGGACCACATTGGTTTCCAAATGAAAAGAAAAATCTTAACTCTTTGCCATAAACTCAAATCCCAAACGGATAGGAAAATAAAAAAATCTTAGCACCTCCATCTTGTTGAAATTCCTTTCTCTCACAAAAAATCTTAACTCTATTGTTTTTTTCTAGAATTAAAAAAAGAAACATAAGAACATAATAAAATAAAATCAGATTTCAAAATTCAAATTAAAGAGAGTTTTCTTTGATGAAATTGATGTTAAATCTAAAATAAAATATTTCCTATAATACCAACAACACAATTTAGAGATTGTGATATCCAAAATCAGATCATGAAAAAAATCATACAACCTGTGTTAGTATTTCAATTTCATCAACCATAAAATCGTTAGAAAAGATTTGTTTGATTTTGATTATAGAGAAGGAAAAGAAGAAGAAGAAGATAGAACTATTGAGAGAAACAATAGAACGAGAAGTAGAAAAATAAAGAGAGAGAAACAAAAAGAAGAAGAAGAAGAAAAGAGTGAGACGGAGAGAGAAATTGAGAGACAAAATTATAATGACTTTAATAATATAAAACAATGTCATTCAAACTTTTATTTGCATTTGAATTCACGCGATTCATTCACAACATGTCAACGGGGCATAAAAGCTATAAAAAAATACAATTTAACATACATAAGCGGTTTCCGTAAAATGGAAGGCATTGGCCTATTTTCGTTGCACAAATATAAAGGGGAAAAAGAAATTAAATTTGGCCCATGCAGGTTTCGAACCTGCGACCTTCGCGTTATTAGCACGACGCTCTAACCAACTGAGCTAATAGGCCAATTGATAAGAGATTTCCTACTTTATATTAATATAGACAAATACTTTTATCAGCTTTTTATTAAAAAAAGGATTAAATATTTTCGGATCCCTAATTATTACAAAATTAATACTTCGATTTCTCAATATTTGAATAATTATTTTGAAGAATCTAACTAATGCTGCCGTTACACTTTGAGGTCCTTCTATTCAAATTTCTATCTTTTTTTCCATATATATAAATTGAAAAGCAAATGTTACTCAAAAGTGAGGGAGTTATGTGTTAATTTGATTATAATTTAAGGACCAAAAAATATTCAATCTCTTACACTTAAGTCCTTTATATTTGAGTAATATTCCATTTTTAGTCTATATAAATAGAAAAAAGACAGAAATTTAGATGGAATGACCTCACAGTGTAACGGCAGCATTAGTTAGATCTTTCAAAATAATTATTCAAACATTGAGGGATCTAAATATTAATTTAATCATAATTTAGAGATCCAAAAATATTTAATCCTAAAAAAAATGATCAAGATATACAAATAAATAGCAATATCTCTATGCTATATACGGTTAAAAATTACTTTTCTCCTATCGATTTACTTTTTAATCCTAGAGATATTATTTTGATTGAGTTTTTTTATTTTCATTTTTTCTCTTATTTTAATTATAAAATTTTATTAATCTTGTTAACTTACCAATTTATTATATATTACCAATATATATATATATATATATATATATATATATATATATATATATATATATATATATATATATATATATATATATATTTTTACTGATATAGAGAAATAAAAAAAAAAATATAATAATTTC
>CANUEP010266429.1:0-10471 GCA_947857235.1 Jatropha podagrica
TGCTCCAACTTTATTCCTGCAATTCACTTTAAAACAAAACAACACGAACAAACGTAAAATGTGCAAAAACAATCATGCATTCATGCAATTTATATCGAAATAACATAACAAGATTTTCCCGCTTTGCGAGGCTATCATCAACCTCCAAACCTCAACTCCAAATTATTATAAAGATGACACAGCACTTCTAGAGGTTATATCAATTCAATTAATTACCCACATAATATTCCATCATTTATACAAAAAATGTATAGTTCATCATTCATACAAAAAATATACATCATCATTGATACACCATACATATAATCAATTAATGTTACTTTAATATCCACAAATCTCATTATTTACATTCTCAAAATTTACAAACCCAATATTGTTACTATAAGTCTATACATGCCATAATTTACATTAATATACATATCCTACCCAAAAGCTACACTTCTACTCTGATGCTACCTCTTTGGTCTTCATGTAGCACTCACAGCTCACAACCTGCGCATGATAAAAATCAACGCGTTGAGTGGAAGACTCAGTGGTGCTAAATAATTATAAATTAAATAACCAATAAATATCAAGTAATAAATCACAAATAATTTTGAAAATACTTAGATCAAAATATATATTAAGTACCAAAAATGTGCTAATAAAATCCAATGCTTCAAAACCATAAGGAAATTCACATCTTTAAAAAAAGTATACCAAACCCAATACTAATAAGAAATATCACCAATACCAATATGTTTTCGGTTTCTTTATAATGAAATAAAATTCCACCTTTTTATTTTATTTAGGATTGTACCAATATCGAATGAATGTAAGCAGATGCAATCATGGCCTATGAAAGCACCACCCACCAATCACACAATCGTGGCCTATGAAAGCACCACGGTGGCCTGTGCAAGCACTATCACAAATAATAAGCGTGTCCGCCTATTTATAAGGGCTGATAACCCTAGCATATGATCATAACTCCACCAAATAGAACGGGCTGATAATCCGAGCATGCTCACATAAAGCAATACATCTCATCATACCGCATGTTAATCATGTATAGTAGAGCCTAAAATAAATACATTCTTCCACAATAAAACTTATTTCTCATTCACCATTCCTTATTCAAAAACATTCTATAATTAACACTTGTTATTTCAAAGTCACTTAATTTACAACTTATAACATCCATCAAAATCAGTCCATGTTTCAAGCTAAGACCATTCTTTCATAATGCCTTCACTAAAAATACTAATTATCTACTTAAAATTACCCCTTAAAATCATTAAATCCATTTCTTTGAACACTTAACCATAAAACCCAATTTACCATTTCAAAACCTTCTTTAAGTCATGAAAAATACTCTCACATTGAAATTCAAATTGAACATTTAAACCATCATGAAATCACTTACTAATAAACTCATTTAAATTTTAATCAAGCTTGAAAATCAAAGAAATCAAAATGCCTTCACCTTACCAAGATTCGGCCATTCTTCAAAATCAAAGGGGGAAATGGTTTCTTTCAAAGTAAATCTCATAAATCATAAGAAAAAGCACTTCAAAACTCATTTACAAACCAAGGAAATGAAAAAAAAAAACAATAAAAATCAATGACCTTTCTTTAAGGAGGGTTCGACCATTCATGAGAGGAGAGGAAGGAGAGGTTTCTCTTCCCATTCAAGCATTCTCTCATGCTTATGAAGCATAGAAAAATCACATTAAAACATTCAATTATCCATTCTCCAACACATTTCACC
The DNA here is from genome assembly GCA_947857235.1 of Jatropha podagrica. NCBI lineage: Eukaryota > Viridiplantae > Streptophyta > Magnoliopsida > Malpighiales > Euphorbiaceae > Jatropha > Jatropha podagrica. The sequence continues at coordinate 1,751 of CANUEP010266429.1, forward strand.
AAATTTCCCAAAATCAATCAAAAACCTAAAATTTGAAACTTAAAGAAAATGAAAGGGGAAAAGAGTTATTGGTGCACTAACCTTAAAATGAAGCTTGTAGGAGCTTATAAAGCTATTCTCTTAAGCTTTTTCCTTTCCTTTGAGAGAGGGTTCACCAACCCCTTCAAGTAGAAAAAATTCTCATTAAACTCAAAATTCAACATAGGAAAAGAAAAGAGCATGATTTAAATCATTAATTCCATGCCTAAACCTTAAATTCTACTTATAAAATCACAAAACCCAAAAATCACAACTTACCTCTTTAATGGCAACTTCAATTCTCTAGCTTAGGAACACCAAATTTTAACTCCTACTACTTAATTTTTAAGATTTAATCACTATTCTATGATTTAATTAAGTTGTTTAGTGGTAATTGGAGGTAAGAAAATGAAAGAAAAATGGAGGAAGAAGAGAGTGAGAATGGTGTGGAGATGAAGATGGAGAAGAAGAAAGAGAAGTCGTTGCTTAAGTAGCAAAGTTAAACTTTTCTTCTTCATTTTTTGCTAAATCAAGGGCTATGATCAAGTCCTAGGTAATCTCATCTAGTGTCTATAAATATTCTTCAAATAATTCTCTTTCAAATATTATTTAACTCCACAAATTAATTAAATTAACTCCACAAAAATAATGCCTCATTTATTCCTTAATATACCACACTAAAAATAATATTCATTACTTGCCACATTCTCCAAAAATATTCATGAAATATTTTCTACCCACCTAAATCATGCAAATATGCTCCAAAAATATTAATTAACATATTAGACACTCATAGCAATTTTTTCGGACCGAAATAATACCAAGTCTCGGACCGATGGAACTATTCATAGACCGATAAATCATTATTACCGACACTGCAAAAGACTCTAAAAAATGGACTGTTACAATTCTCACCCCCTTAAAAATAATCATCCTTGAATTTACCTAATATGAACAACTAAGGATGCTGTTGTCGCATATCCACTTCTCTTTCCCAAGTAGCCTCCTCTATCTTATGGTTCCTCCATAGGACCTTTACTAGAGGTATTTTCTTGTTCCTTAATTCCTTAACCTCTCTAGCAAGTATCTTTATAGGTTCTTTCTCATATGTAAAATCCGACTCGATAGTGACACACTCAGCTGATATCACATATGAAGGATCCGATCTATATCTGCATAGCATGCATACATGAAAGACATTATGTATTCGATTCATGTTTGGCGGTAAAGCTAGTCTATAGGCCAATGGTCCTACATGCTCTAAGATCTCGTATGGACCTATGAACCTAGGACTAAGCTTACCATTCTTACCGAATCTCAGAACCTTCTTCCACAGTGACACCTTTACAAACACTCTATCACCCACTGCATACTTGATATCCTTTGGCTTAAGATTAGCATACGGCTTCTGATGATCTGAAGCCGCTTTCAACCATTCCTCTACGGTCCTCACCTTATCCTCTGTATCTGGGATCAAATCTGGACCCATTATCTTCCCCTCACTAAGCTCCGTCCAACATAAAGGTGTCCAACACCTCCTACCATACAACGCCTCAAATGGAGCCATCTGAATACTCGACTAATAGTTGTTATTATTGTCAAACTCAGCTAGCCAAATATACTTCTTCCAACTGCCCTCAAACTCAATCACACAAGCCCTCAACATATCCTCAAGTATCTGAATCACTCGTTCTGATTGATCATCTGTCTACGGATAGAAGGCTATGCTGAAATGCAATCTTGTACCCAAGGCCTCATATAAATTCTTCCAGAACCTCGAAGTAAACCTCGGATCTCTATTGGAGATAATGGAAGAAGGAACTCTGCACACTGCTCCAAGCTATACTCATCAATGTAGAGCTCCGCGCACTGCTCCAAGCTATACTCAGTCCTAACAGGAAGAAAATGCGCTGACTTAGTCAATCTGTCAACTATCACCCAAATAGCATCTTTCTTCCTCGATGTAGTAGAAAAACCAATCACGAAATCCATGGTAATCCTATTCCATTTCCACTCCAGAATAGAGATAGGCTGTGCCAAACCCGATGGGACCTGATGGTCTATCTTAACCTATTAACAGGTCAAGCATCTTGATACAAAACCCGCAATGTCCCTTTTCATAGTCGGCCACCAATACTGCATCCTCAAATCCTCGTACATCTTATTACTACCTGGATGCATGGAATATGGACTACTATGGGCTACCTTTAAGATACTCCTCCATAAATTTGGGATCTTAGAGACACAAATCTGATCCCCAAAGTATAAACAGTCATCTCTAATCTCAAACTTCTTCTTCTTACCCTCTCTGACTAAACCTTTCCACTTGGCAATAGTCTCATTTCCCTACTGTTCATCTCTAATCTGCTGAAGTAGGCTAGGTCTCACCATAAGCTCTGCTACAAGAGCACCATCCCTAGCCACTGATAACTAAACGTTCATCACATGAAGGGCAACCAAGGATGTAACGAATTATTTTCCAGTGTTTTTTTCAATGTCGATAATAATGATTTACCGGTCTGTGAATAGTATCATCAGTCCGGGACATGGTATTTTTTTGGCTCGAAAAAATTACTACATGTGCCTAGTATGTTAATTAATATTTTTGGAGCATGCTTGCATGATTTAGATGGGTAGATAATATTTCACGAATATTTTTGGAGAACTACAGCAACTAGTGAATATTATTTTTTATCGTGGTATATTAAGGAATAAATGGTGAATTATTTTTGAAAAGTTAATTTAATTAATTTGTGGAGTTAAATAATATTTAGAAATGAATTATTTGAGGAATATTTAGAGCCATTGGATGAGATTACCTAAGACTTGATCTTGGCCATTGATTTAGCATAAAATTAGAAGCAAAGTTTGACTTTGCTACTTCAATCACCAACACTTTCTCTCTCCCCCCTTCTTCTTCCTCCACGCGAACTTCTTCTTCCTTCTTCCTCCATTTTTCTTTCGTTTTCCTACCTCCAATACCACTAAACCACCTAATTAAATCATAGGATTTTGATTAAACCTTGGGAATTAAGTAGTAGAAACTTAAATTTGGAGTTTCTATGCTTTGGTTTTGGAGTTGCCATTAAAGGAGGTAAGTTGTAACTTTTGGGTTTTGTGATTTATTAAGTATAATTCTAGGATTAACCATGGAATTCATGCATTAAGCCATGCTCTTTTCTTTTCTAGTGTTAATTTTGATTTTAATGAGCTCTTTTCCTACTTTGAAGAGATTGGTGAACCCTCCACCAAAGGCAAGGAGAAAGCCCATGGATAGAGTTTTTAAGCTTCTTTAAGCTTGAAAAAGAGATTAGTGTAATAATATTCTAGTTTCCCCTTCATTTTCGCCCTCTTGTAATTTTCATTTGCTTCTGACTTCTTCATGAAAGTTGTAACTCTATTTCTCAGCTTTCCTAAACATCCTCTTATGTTCAATTCCAATACTTGTAGCTCAACTTATGATTCAAATACCAAAACTGGTTTTGTTATGGCGTCTCAATTGTATATCCAAATTGACTGTCCCTTTTGGCCACTAAAATGATAAGATAATATCTTGTGTTCTGCATAAAAGTTGTAGTTCTACTTCTTAGATTTCTAAATCATCCTCTTGTGTCCAATTTGAATACATATAGCTCAACTTATGATTTTTATACCAAAACTGGTTGTTTTGAATCGTGTTGGATTGTTGGTCTATATTCTTGGGTTTCTTTCACCCTCTTAGAAAATGATTTGGACTGTGGTTCGCCATGAAATTTGTAGTATTTTGTATTATCTTTCTAAGGAATTAATTTTCACTCAATTTGAAGTCCTATAACTTCAGTTATACCCTAAGAACACAGCAAAGGTCAAGTTTATAGAATTAATTTGGAAAGAAACCATTTCCCCTTCATTCTCCATGGTTGGCCAAACCCTTGTTTGGTGAAGGACAACATGCTCTTTGTGATTATTAAGTAATTTGTTGGTGGTTAAGATTACTCTTTTGAATTTTGGTGTTTTAACATTTTAGTAAGACTTAAAGAAGGTTTTCAAAGTATTAAAAGAGTTTTATGGTTACTTGTTTGAGAAATGGATTTAATGATGTTAAAGAGTGATTTTAAGTTCATAATTAGTACTTTTAATAGAGGCATTATGAAAGAAAGGTTTTTGATTGAAACATGAATTGATTTTGTTGGATTTTACAAGTTGTAAGTTAAGTGATTTTGAAATAATAAGTGTTAATTTTAAAATGTTTTGAATAAGAAATGGTGAATGAGAAATGAGATAATTTATGGAAGAATTTAATTATTCTAAGCTCTACCATAAGTGATTGACATGTGGTATGATAAGATTATTGTGATATATTAGCATGCTCAGGTTATCAGCCCGTATTAGTGGTGGAGCTATGATCATATGCTAGGGTTATCAGCCCTTATAAATAGGCGGACATGCTTATTATTGTGGTGCTTGCATAGACCACGATCGCCTCAGGTCACGATTGTGTAATTGGTGGGTGGCACTTTCACAGGCCACGATCAATTCTACTTACATTCGTTTGGTATCAACATGAGCTTTAGATAAAATGAAAATGGGAATTTTAATTTATTATATTGAAACTGGAAAACATATTGGCATTTACGATATTTTCTTGTTTATTTTGAGTTGGTATAAATTTTTTAGTGTCAATTTCTTGTGATCTCTCAAATATTTGGATTTGATTAATACGATTTCAGTGTTTTAAAAAAATGTATTGTTTGAAATTATTTATTTGGTGTCCCTTGGATATTTTAAATTATTAGTTATTTAGCACCACTGAGTCTTCCACTCAGCGCGATGATTTTTATCACGCACAAGTTGTGAGCTGTGGGTGCTACATGAAGATCGGAGAGATGGCATCAGAGTAGAAGTATTAATTTTGGATAGGATATGTTTATTAGGCGAATAATGGCATGTATGAATTTATTATAACAAATTTTGAGGTTGCAAATATTGTAATTATAACTAATGAAATCGGTGGCCAATTAAGTATTATTATTTGATTTTATGAATGGTGTATGAACGATTGTATATATTTTCTTGAATGGTTAATTATATAATAAGATGACTTGACATTATATTTTTAGAAGTGCTGTGCGACTTGGTATAATAATTTGGAGTTGAGGTTTGGAGGATTGAACATTGGAAATGTTTTGTTTTTTTTGTGTGGCAAGTCGATTTTTAGGGAATACTCTTGCAAATTTTTTGTAGGAATTTCCCTATGTTTTTATTTATCAAAAAAACAATTTTTATCAAAATATTACTTGCCTTCTTATGGAAACTAAGCCACTTCTAATGTATATTTCGGGTTCATCAGGTATAATAAGTCAGTGCTCCGCCACTGAATGTGGCATTCGTCGTCTAGTTCTCCAAGATTGGGCGGCAGGTGTTACGTTTAGTGGTATCAGAGCATAGATTTAGCCGATTCTAGGATTTACAATTTGGTGTGAGAGTTTATGTGATTTGGAGTAATTATGTAAGTGATTTAAGTTAAATACATGTCATATTAGTTTATTTTGGGAACTTTTCTCTTATACAAACCTACTGGGCTTTGTAAGTTTAGACTTATGTCATAGTATCTTTCTAATGAGGAGGTGGATAGTTATGCCCCTCAAGAGGATGGTGTACCAGCTGGTGGTGTTTTCAGTTTTGATGTAGAGCTTGCCTTGGCTGCGAGGTAGGTTGCTACGGGTCTTGAGGGTGCCTAATCAGGGTGATTTTGTTCAGCAATTGGTTACTGCTTTGAGGCTGGTTAAGGGAGCTGTTCCCTAGGCTCCAGGCACACCAACCCCTGTTCCAGTCCGTCCCCCTATAGAGAGACTGAGGAAGTGTGGTGCTGCCAATTATATAGGTCAAAAGGATGATGTGTACTTGCTAAGTTCGTGTTCCTTAAATGAATGGAGCTATGTAAGATGTGACATTGGATGAGTTTTCATGATACTGTGAGGGATGTTTGATCTATCCTAAGATTAAGTTAATTAATTAGTCTTATGACAAGGAAGGAAATATTGGATTACTTAAAATTTTGTGATTAGTTTGATTAGACTTATGTTAAGATAGTTGTAAATAAGCCTATGAAATGAAAATTGCTATGATAGGAATGAAATTTCTATGAGTGAAAATTTATTTGGGAAACTTGACATGCATAGAGGAATAATAACCTACTTTTATATCCTGGCCAGATGTAAAAGTATGATTACTTTCCCCCTTGCATGAGTAATTATGGTAAAATTAAAAAGTATAGAAATGTAAAAATTTTTTGGAAGAAATAGAAAAATAATGTATTGAAAATTATAACACTATACTTCCATAATTGTTAAAAACCATAGTATATGTGGATGAATTTTGGCCTGATCAACGAATATTCTTCTACAATGCTAAGGTTTCCTGCAAGTATGGTACAAAAAAAAGGGAGCAAGAATACAAGGATATTAACATATATGGATTCAATGAAAGGACATGTTAGAAATGAGATTTCAAATTCATGAGAAGATATATTTTATGTAATTGAAACATAATTTTAGTACAAGAATTTTGATGATTATTATTATGACAGTGAGCTAAATAATCTTTGGATAAAAAGGAATATGTGTAGCATATCTGTATAAGAGTAAATGATAAGGCATGGATGATATATTATCTTGAAATTATTTATTTGGAGATGAGTTGTAATTAGTGTAAATGGAAAATAAATATGTGCTTGTGGAGTAAAGTATAGATTTTAAATTTGTATAAAGTAATTAAGGGTTATGTAAAAATAAAAAAAAGAAAGAAGGAGAAAGAAAGAAAGAATTGAGATGATTATGTGTAGGCGGAAATTAGATTCTAATAAGAGCTAAGCCATTGTCTCCTTGTATGCCATATAGTGGAGATTGTATAATTTGGCACTCTAGGGCTAATTATGGAGTAAGTAGTAAAAATTTAATTTTATGAAGTTGTATAATTATTGATATCTGAGGTATTTAAAAAAAAAATCTTTATAGGCTTTGTAAGATTAAATTTGGTAATTTTATGTAAATGTATGAGCATAAAGAAATGAATATTTTCTATTAAAGGTAGTTAAAATATTATTATTATAAGGGTATTGTGCATTGATGAATAAATGAATTGAAGAAGAGCATGAAAGGATAGATTGCTTAGTTGATTAATTATGATTATATATTATGATAGTGATCTGAATAGACAAGAAGAGAAGGAGTTAAATTAAATGACAAGGTAAAGAAAGAGTTAGCTATGAGGAATTTTGAAGGGATATAAATTGTATGATTTAAAAAAATATAAAGAGATGTTTGTCATTGCTTAGTGATTTTGATCAAGTAGGATCATAATTTTTATAAACAAGTGGGGATATACGTAGTAAATATTAGAATATAAATTAAGGTTAAAGGAATTTCGAAATTATTGCAGTAAAAAAAAAATGTATTGTGTATTAAATGAGAATGGTTCCTAAGTTAGAGTAATTAATAATATACAATTAATTGACATTAAGAACATTCATTCAGTTTTAATAAGCGATAAAGGTTTATAGATATTTTCTTACAAATACTTAAGAGGGATGAAGTATTGGGGATAAATTAGATTGTTATAATTATAAGATGGGTAAATTATTGTGCTAGTAGAAATCTGTCCATTTTATCATTTATGTGCTAAACTTTGGAGTTCTATAAGGTTGAGGTTCTGTGGTTGATTTTAGGATAATTTAGGGAAATTTAATTTTCTTGGAATTGTGTTGTTTTGATAATTAAAGTGTCAAATGAACCCTTAAATGATATGCAATGATCATAATTATACACATGATTATATGAAATTAGGGAGATGAAGTGATATGATTATGGTACAATATGATCAAGTGAGTAGGAAAATTTATTTCCTTAAGATTGTGTACTTATTGTTATTCGAGATAATGGTTGAACCCTTAGATGTTATTATTTAAGGAAAAATGTAGTGATCATTATTATATGTGAGATTATATGAGTTTGGAGAAACAAATGGTTCTCTTTGAGGAAATTTAGATAATTATACTATAAGAATATTGTACCATAATGAGTTAGAAAGGTTGATGAATCATAAAAAGTATATAAGGATGAACTATTACATTGACGAGTTAGAGCTCATGTGTTATGATAATTTTGCATAAATGAAGAGAAAAATAATTTAGTATGATTTGAATTAGAAGACGTCAAATGTGATGTAATTGAAGTAAGATATTAGTATAGGAACTTTGGAATGGAAACTATATGAATGGTGATAATGTGGTTATTATAATTTCAAGGATAAATGCTACTATAACGAAATGGAAAATTACGATATATTTTAGTCAAGTGAAAATTTTATGGTACAAATGATATATATTGTGTAATTGTTTATTTGGAGACCAAGTGAATTCTGTAAAGGAGAAATAATAAATGATTTATGAAGTAAACAAATTTAATTTTCAGGAATTGGTTGAGAAGCATGTGAATATTGAAAATAAATTAAAGTGATATGATTATAAGAGATATAATTTATTGTTTTGGAGTGAGACATAAATCATGTGAATTTTGTTATGCCAATTGTTGCGTCTCTTTTGAGTTCCCGCAAGTATACGGATCGCAACGTAGTAATAAAAGATCGATCCCACGAGGAACGGGTTGAGTACACTTGCTACTTTATTCTTACTGATATGTTTACAGGAATACAAATATAAAATAG
>CANUEP010266620.1:0-12367 GCA_947857235.1 Jatropha podagrica
AAGTGATAAGGATAAATCTATTTAACATTATCTCTAACTCTAACAAAGTGATAAAGATAAATCTGTTACAATGATAATTATCATCTAAAAACAAATTAATTCTAATATTATAACATGGTAAAATTGTTTTGGCTAACAATTTTTGATAAAAAAAATGAATGCACAAAATCTCTATTACTCTTTACATAGTTTCAAATATTTGAAAATATCAAGATAGTGGTAGACAAAGTATAGAAAACGCATTTAATGAGGCTACATTTGGAAGGGAATTGTCTTATTCCTTTCTCTTTCCATTTTAATTAAAAATGTAGAAAAAAATTGATTTATGAGCGTAATTTTAGTTCTCTACACTATTGTTATAATTATCTTCAAACGACAATGCACAACTTAAAAGATTATGCCCATCATAAACCCTAAGTCAATGATTTTCAATTTTAACTCACATTTAGAAATTGAAAATCATCTCTTTAAAATTCGTCGCCTCGACCGACAATGTTGTGTGTTTATTTTATATTTATTAGCTGTAATGATAATATTATCCCCGTCAATTTGTAAACATGTATGCTCGTTCAAAAAGTTAGTGCACACCTTTTTTACTTATCTATGTAAATCCAAAAAATACAAAATGCATACAACTTGATATAAAGTGCATCTAAGTACTGAAAATGATTGAAACAAATACATATAAAATGTTCGTAGATGCAATGTATGATTTATGCAAGATTTACTTCAACTATTCAAATTTTTTAATCTTAAACTATTATTTTTTGAGTTTTAGTCATTAATTGATTTTATTGGGAGAAGATATTATAACAAAATCACATAATTGATTTTATTGGATAAATTTTTCTTTTCTTAATTTCTATGCAAACTAACTTTTGTCTAAATAAATAAAAGGGAGGGCATACTATTTAGTTACTCATACTTACTGTTTTTAATTATATAATACTTTAATAAAATTAAATCTTAAAAATTAATCAAAGATTTATGAAATATTAATAAGATCAAATTAATAATTTCAGTCAACGTTTAACAAAATATTCCAGTCAAGGCTCGTGAACTAAATATCAATTCTCTCTTTATATTTGTGCATGTGATAATCTACGGTCCAAGGAAGTTTCTCTTTGACCCTTGAAATTGTATAGCAACATGCACGTGGTGTTCAATATCTATATATTATCCTTTAAAAATATATAATATATATTTTTTGGTGATAAAAAATTATACCAATATATTAATTAATAAAGTAGTAATTCTTTCTAAAAAAATTGTTTTTCGAAAAAATTCTCAGTATGAGTTTGATAATAGCTTATCCATTAATCGTAATCTTGATATATAAATCAGAATTAGCTGTCACTAACGTAGAAATTAGAACTTTTATGTTAAATATTTTGACTTTATGCAGTAATTTTAAAAATTAAACTTTTCATCTTGTTGTCTGTTAGTGTTCCAAATTCTAAACACTCACCAACTTCATGGGTTTGATTAGTTTGCAAAAACCGACTTTGTTGAGAGAGCTAAAAAATTTTACGCTCTATTGATCCGAGAGGATTAAACCTCCAGCTTACACAAAAGAAATAGATTAAAGGATTACTTGAAACCCTAGTTTATTAATGTTGGTGGTGAATGGTGATAAAAACAAGCAATGCATTTTGAGTTAGAAAGGAAAGACCAATCCAATGAAAAAACAATCTATAGTCAAAGCTGCCGCGTACTATTTGTGTGCATTTTTGCGTGGCTAAAAAGGCATTCTCCTTCTTATCTTAAAAATGTCACATGAAAAATGAAAACTTTTGAAACATTTTATAGTGGAGTGACGAGTAGTCAAAGTTACTTCGATGTTTGAGTCTTAGTCTCGATCCTTCATAGATGCCCCTACCCCTATAGAAGATGTCATTGGTTGCCTTATTGGAATGTAGGTTGCTTCGATATACTATTTGATATATGAATTAAAATTATCATTTTGCTCCTATATGTAATGTTGTGCTATGAGTTATTATGTATTCCTCGATGATGCTTGATTTACTCTTATATTTGAATCCATATAATTACATATTGATATTATGTTATTCTAACACCACTTATTGGCTTGCAGATCACTAGTTGATATCTTTCACCGGCTTATTTAATGGTGTTTCAAGCAAGCGTCACAAGATCTCCTCTCGATGTGTGATTTAGGACCGTGACACATCTCTATCCATACACTAGAAAATATTACCCATCTAATGGCCGTGAGAACATACACTTTTACTTCAATAAAATTAAATATTTATCCATTTATTCAAATATAACGTAAAATATGCCACTTTTTTTTTTAAAAAAAAAATTATATAAAATTTAGATATGTTATGCAGTTTATAAGATTAAATATTTTAATATTTTAATTAAAATAAATAAATAAATTTTATTATTAATATAAGGTTTATCAACACTTTTTTTAAGATAATATTAGAATTTAATTAAAATGCTTCAAATCAATACAAATATTACAGGTAGGACATAACACCACTCCTAAAGACTAGACATAAAATAAAAACTATAAAATAATTATTGTTCGTTGATCTAATAAGAAATTCTAATCAAAATAGAAATATAAACTTGAAGAAAAGAGATAGATCTTCAAAAGTCATTGATTAGATGAACTTTCCAAATCCTCTATACAGGGCATAAGTATTCATAAATTAATTATTTATGAACGAATATAGAGGATTTGAATCACTAAATCTAATAGAAGAACAAAGCGCACTACCGGACTTCAAAGAACAAAGATCATCGTATACTTAAAAAATTATCCACAAATTGCGTCCTATCCAAATAAACCAAACAAATACAAATAGCAAAACAAAACTCATAAAATGGAGAGATCATAGACTCCACGTAAGATGGAGATAAAGCAGAAACAGTAAACATAAATAACATGAATTTTTGCTATAATAGACATACATCTGTAAAGTTTATCGACACTCGAAAAGTGAGATGGGATGATAAATATTCTTTCTCTCTTAACTAGATGTCTAGATTTCGAGCCACATACGTACTTGAGAAGAGAAAATAATTTATAAGTTAATTTAACAATAACAACGAAAAAATAATTTATTTCACGATTATGTAATAATGTAAGAAAAAATTGTGGGAGGATTTGATTGAGTGATCAATTTAGTAACCCTCACATCAAATAGTTGAGAAGAGAAAAAAAAAGGGAAATTATGAAAATATCTCATAAAAAAACAAAATAAAAATATAATTCTCAATCACATCTTAATTATTTGGCTAATGCATACACATCAGCATTAAAATTAATAAATTTTACTTAATTGAATAGCCAATTTATTATAGAGGACACCAAAATGGACAACTTGTTTATCGATCATAACCATTGACCATTAAAAAGCATTTACTGATTCAAAAATCAACAAATACCCCATAGAAAGTCCACTACTGTGGCAAGTTGCAAAGCATGAACTCAGCAAATATATTAATTAATTAATTAATTAAAAAAATATAATAAATTCGTCTCTTTCTACATGGTTTTAGTAATTGTCATTCTATTAGTTAACTCAAATATATAATTTAATTTTAGGAATATATACTTACCTTTTATATTAATATTCAATATGAACACAGTATAAATACATTAAATACTTTACGTTATACCTACTTTTTATTCTATCTTTGATCAAAAGATAAATTATAAAGGTAAAATCTTTATTTTGAACATTGAGGAAGGGAGACTTCAATTTCAATTTGAGATTTTACCTAAAATGAATATACACTTGCCATAATGTCTTCTCTTTCTTTTTCTTTTTCTTTTTTTTTTTTTTTACATACCTAAAAGAAAGGCGCAATTCAAATAAACATTAACTTGGTGATCTTAGAGTTGTTTTTAGATTAAAATCTCTTAATTGAGTTTCAAGAAAATCGAGACAAAATCTTAAAAAAAAAAAATAAATCTCCTTTTTTTATTTTTTAATATGTATAATCATAGTAAAAATTGCATAATAAGGCATAATCTATTAATAGATCGAGATTTGAATCCATCGTCTCCCATATTCAAAATAATAATAATAATAATAGTAAAAATTCATATAATTGCATCAAATTAATTTGGAATTAAGGCTTAACTGTTATATATATATATATATATATATATATTTTTTTTTTTTTTTTTTTTTTTTTTTTTTTTCTGAAACTCCTTACCTTAATTCCTGCGGATGAGAATCAGTGTGATCCCATCCCATGCACATCTATATAAATATCCCTCTCTTTCATATGATTTCTTCTTCACCTCTCTTTATTTCGTCTCTTTCTCTCAATCTTTCTTCCGTCTTAAATACAATAATTCCATCTTCTCTCACACACATATAAATCTTCTCAAACTTTCTTTATCCATACTTCATGGTAGTTCTCTCTTTCTTTTTATTCCAGAGACATCATCTCTGTTTCTTTTAATTAATATTATATATTTTGGTGGTTTATATGTTTCTTTTTCTTGAAATTTTCCAGGCAAGAGAGACAAAAAATGTCAAATATGATGAGGTAAATTAGCCTGATGAGCTGGTTTTACATAGGAAATTAATGATTAATAATTTATTTGTATTTCTTGAATTTTACAGGAATTTATCTTGAATTCTAGAGGATTAAAGCTATTTACATGTCAATGGATTCCAGCAAATCAAGAACCAAAAGCTTTGGTCTTTATCTGCCATGGCTATGCCATGGAATGCAGTATTACAATGGACAGTTAATATTTATATCAATCATTCTCTGATTTCTTCTTTGTTTATATAATTGAATACTAATTATGATTTGAACAGGCACTGCGATGAGGCTGGCAAAGGAAGGTTTTGCAGTATACGGTATAGATTATGAAGGACATGGAAAATCAGATGGATTAGCTGGTTTTGTCGAAAACTTGGATCTTATTATTGATGATGTCTCTAAACATTATACAGCCATGTGTGGTAAGTTTCCTAGACAGAGCATATGGCTGATAAGGTCATTCTTATATTGATCATTGTCATCATTCTTATATATACATGTGTTGATTAATGGAGATGGTAACTTTCGAATTTGATTGTATGATTAAAGAGAAGGCAGAGAATAAAGGGAAGATGAGATATTTGTTAGGAGAGTCAATGGGAGGAGCAGTGACTCTTCTCTTACATAAAAAGAAGCCTGAGTTTTGGGATGGTGCAGTTTTGGTGGCTCCTATGTGTAAGGTAATTTGTTTGTGTTTGTCCTTTCTTTTTTTGACCTTTCCTTTGTTTCCACTGTCGCTCCCATCTTCTTTGTTTTGTTGGGTCACAGCCTTTTTGGAGTCTTGTGGATAATAATTTTCTAGTAGTCTTTAAAAAAAAGATTTATAATAGATTATGTTGAATATATTTATTATTATGGGGTTAGGGAGAATTCCTAAACATCAGCACTGTAGCAGACTTAGACTTAAGAGGGGTTAGGTTTTAGAGAATGTGACAGTGGTTAGATTTGTGAAAAAGAATTATAAATGTAAAAACAAAATTAAAAATTTAACTATTATAATAACTAACTGCATGCACAAATAATTTAATATTTTTCTCTTTTTTTTATTAAAATATTTTTTAATATTCATATGATTGATTTATAGATAAATAATTTTAAAATTTACAGTATTCAAATTAAATTGAATAAATATTAAACCATTTTTAAAAAGTATATTTTATGAATTTATATACAGCTTGCTGAGGACATGAAGCCACATCCAATGGTAATTAGTGTTCTTGAAAAGCTTACCAGTTACATACCAACCTGGAGAATAATTCCTTCCAAGGACATAATTGATGTTGCATTTAAAGTACCTGAAGTTAGAGAACAGGTATCAGTTTTACTTATTATTATTATTATGCAAAATTATGAGTAATAAAATAAAATATTAATGCAAAATCAAAAATTGCAGGTTAGATCAAACCCATATTGCTACAAAGGGAAGCCTCGCTTGAAAACTGGATATGAACTTTTCAGAACTACCATGGAAATTGAGCGAAGCCTTCACGAGGTTTGTTCGTCTATTTTTTTTTTTTTTTTTTTTTTTTTTTTAAATTAAAATGCTGGATGGGCCGAAATAACTAGAAAGCTAACATGTTTGATTTTTGCTATTAAATAGGTATCACTGCCATTTCTAGTTCTACATGGAGAAGCAGACAGAGTGACTGATTGCTCATGCAGTAAGCAACTCCACAGTTTGGCTTCAAGCAAAGACAAAACAATAAAGCTATACCCAGATATGTGGCATGGCTTGCTTTATGGTGAGCCATTAGAAAACATTGATATTGTTTTCAAAGACATTATTGGGTGGTTAGTGGACAGAACTAACCTTGGAAATACAAGATTGGAGAGAGAGTTAAAACAAGCAAATGATGGTTTGCCTAAGTGAATAAAATCCAAATTACAAGTTTGGGAACCATCAATAGTTTTTTCTCCTTTTTGTGCTAGCAAGGGAAAGGAGATTTGATTGGATGTTCCGCCAATTATGACAGAAAGGAAAACTTCAATAAATCAGATGATAGCAGGATGCTTCCAATTCTAGTTTGAAGTCTCATTCTTTATATATATGACCAAATTTTATAATGAGTCGACTCTTATGTATGGATTTCATGTGTAAAGCTAAAGTTGATGTGAGATGTTTTATTTTATTTTATAATTTCTTATTACCGTTATTTTGCAGTTTGGTTGCATTCAAGCCAGCACATTTTTAACACAAATAAAACTGTAGAATCTTTGTTGAGATCATACGAAAACTGAGTTGCTTTGGGCCAATCAAAATAACCTATTTAAAGCATATCATATAATTAAGCGAATCAGTAGAAGCAAAACTACAAGGAACAAAACATAGAGCTCTACTCTAAGCTCGTAAATGGAGAATAATTTCACCTGTAAAACAACAAAGCTAACACATTGCATTCACAAATTACATCTACAGAATGGGTCACATTGCATGTTCTGATATTGCCTTGTGCTTCTTTCAAATAAAAAAGCTTGCAGCAAGCCTTTTTTTTTTCTAATTTCTTCTCCATTCCTTTCTGTTTCACTGATAAAGTACAAGTGGCTGGTCCTGCCATTAGGTCTGCAGCTGTCTAATTATCAGGTTTGAATTTCCTAGACAATCCGATGCACAAACCGGATCTTTTCCTCAAATAAACTCCAGTATGAAAACGCCTGCACATGCAAGACCAAATTCTCCATGAACATGGTGAAATCCAAATTCATAAAATGTAATAGCAAATTACTGCTCTTAGTACACATGCATGCCCACAATGAAATATTATACGTTCATTAGAAGAAGTTTATGTTCTGGTTCTCTACTTCAAGAAATTGCCATGCAGAACCAAAAACAACATAAAGTTGACAAGGAAAAAAAAAAGCACCTTCAAGCATGTATCCTTCCTTAAATGATCTTATTCCTAACTTCTTCAAGTTTCTTCAGAATCTCCCCAGGAGTTCTATCTAATTCATCAGCAATTTTTCTCTGTGCATCAAGGGGTAGAGTTGGGAACTGTTCGCATAGATCTCCATCAATCACATCCTACAAAATTATGGAAAATATTCATTAGCACAATGAATCCAGAGAAAAACACGAATACAGTGAATCATAAGAGAATTTTCTTTGAAATAATCATATAAAACTAAAAACAGTTAATAGCTATACAAAGTATTTATGGTTTTGAAAAAAGTATCCCTTACCTTAACAGGAAAATAAGCAGATCTATATGCCATATGGTCTCTTCCACATAGAGGTGGGTGATCCTGTCTCAAATGCATCTCCAAGTGTGAAAAAAAGTCAACATCATCTCTAGAGGTGAATGGAAGCAGTGCCCCCAAGCTCCCCATTACTGTTCCATACATGATGCATTCTCCACCGCCTGGAATTAGTGATGCCTTCTGCAGGCTAGTAACCACATCACCAACATGAAACTGTACTATCTCCTCTACCTTGTTTGGAGCACCATTAAGTTTGCCCTGTTCCCACTTTATCTTTCCACCAGTTGGATCTTCTTCTATCTCATCGGAAACATCCTGTGGCAACCGCACGAAATAGACATTCCCAAACTTGTCTGCACCTGCCATAGTATCAAAATCTATATGGTATGATGCGGTAAGCCATCTTGGGACACTATCGTCAGCAAATATATAGAGCTGATTCTCATCCCTCCTGTATTTGCAGAAATGGAATGACTGGAAAGCATACATCAGAAGAAATGTGGTCAGCATAACTATAGGGAAAGAGAGGGTATAAAAACATGCAGACATATTAAAATGAATAAATATCTAAAAGAAAATTTGAGATATCCAGATCTGATTATTTGGAAAGCATACCTCTTGAATATCGCCCACATAGATCCTATCACGGTAGGTGTGAAGAGAGATGATAGTGTTGGGGAAAAGCTTATTCTCACATTTTCTAAGCAATCTCTTCTTCCCCAAGTCATACAGTCTGAGCACAGATCCTATTCCGGCAAGTAGTCTTCCCTGAAACTGGCACAAAGCAAGTGGTACACCCTCCACTTGTGTCTTGTGCAAAAGTTCCAGCGTTCTCCCATCATCCACAAACTTATAAATGTGAATAAATCCAGCCACTAAACTTCTTCTTGGCCAAAACTGGAGTCCCTTGGCAGTACCAACAGCTAAGAGAGTTCCATGCTCCTTGTCATGGAAATTTACAGTGCAAACACTAAATGCAGCTTCATTGTCCTGAAGCTCCAGCAGACAAGTTGTGGCAGCTGTTCTTGGGTCAAGAATTCTGATGCAAGAAACCCACTTCTCTGATTCTGCCTTTGGATAACCGTACTGCTCATCAGTGAGAGGATCATCTTTATCCTCATCATCACCACCATTTTCCATCTGATCAGCACTGGCACTTCCATGTTCCCCCATCCCAGCAGCCTCAAAACACTCCTTTTTGGCTGCTTCACGCTCCTCTGCTGTATATGCTCCTTGATCACTCTCAATAATAACCAAAAGTTTCTTCTTAGGTTGAAGCACAAACTTTCTTGGAGTGTACCTTAGAGGTATTGCAGTTTCATTGAATGTTTCTCCCAACCTTTCAACAGTAAAAATCCTCAATGCATCTCCAGCTACAGCGACCACACCTTCTGCACACTGATCAGATGAGAATGAAGCAGAAAATTCAAGGGTCTCATAGGAAAGGGGTGTCAAAAGGAAATGCCCTTGATGGATATAACCAAGCCAGGGACGACTTGATAAGCACAACATCGCACGCCGGCCTCTCACAATAATGGAGAAGAGTTTTGGTGCCCTCAGTCCCAAGAATCGAGAACGAGAGTCAGAAAGCTGGCCTGTAACCATGTCCACCACTGTCCTGAATAGAACCCCAGACTGCAAACCGGCATTAAGGAAAAGACTAGCAGGGTGATCAGCACCATCCTCCCCACCTATTGATGCCTGAACCTCGAGAAAGAGGAGGGATTCTGGAGGTGATGAAACACTTTGAACACTCAGAATCTGCATACAGTCATCAGGATCCAAAGATAGGATACGGATCGTGTTGTCATATGAACCAACAGCAAGAAATCGGGACCTCTGTCTTCCTTCTGGAACTGGGGCTATATCCAAACAGGCGACATCTCCCGACATCTCATGCTTCTCCACCTCCATTAGCTGACCAGTAATATCAACCTCAAAATATATAAGCTCCCCTCCACTTAAAGCAATAACCACTTGAAGTCTATTGGAGCCAACCTTCACAATCATTCTCTTCCCTGGAGTTCTCCATTCATTTATTCGCCCGTCTTCCCTTATATGCCTAATACCATTTGGGTGAACTTGCATCAAAGAATCATCACCAATCAAAGAAACAGCAAGTGAAGGCGTAGTATCAAGAAACCCACTGTCACTCACTTCCTCAACTGTCTCCCCAATTGAAAGCACGAGAGTTGCATTGTTGAAAGACACGACGATATATGCATCAAATTCATCATTAACATTCTTTTTCACAGTCCAAACTGCACTCGGTACACCAGGAAGCTGTGAAACAGCCATCTCGCTAATGGCCAAACCTGGCCTCAGTATCCTCAATGATGACCGAGGACCACGCCCGCAAAGTGAAAATATCTGAGGTGTTTCTTCATCAAAAAGATTAGCAACCTTCAAATCCATAATTGGCATCAAGCTCTCAGCCTGATCAATCCTAACAAGATTCTTCAACCCCCTTGGCTGGAAAAAAACAGGCTGGAAACCCTCATCAGTCTCCATTAAAGTAGCTGATGAGGCCTCCACATCAGCTTCCTCCCCAATTGCCTTAAACTGATACAAGGCATGATTCCCAAACTCCGACGCAGCAAACAAAAACCCTGATTTCAAAACACACATTGAAGCAGTAACAGGAATTGTATCAAAATACTTTATCTTCAACTCCTTGACTTTGTCATTATCATGATCCAATGTAACCTTAAAAATATCACCATATTCAGTCTGCAACAGAAAGAAAAACATAGACTTCTGCCTATGAGTAGCTGCAGAAACTATCAGAACTCCTCGCTCAGCAGGCAAATCAGCACGCCTTGGAATCACTGCCCTCACATCTGGATGCCCCTCATTCTTATAAATCACAAAATTCTCTGCACAAACTAAAACTCCACTTGGTCCGTCCCCCCCTCCAGGCACTGTAACAAGCATATTAGCCCCATTATCAACTTGTTCAGACCACTTCCTAGATACGTGATTAAGCCCTAAATCAAGCTCATAAAATGTCAAATGCTTCTGCGCCTCACTGGCAGCCTGCCCCGTAGAATCCTGATCGGCCTCCGAATAATCCAACTCAATAGCGGCAAATATTGGGTTGTCAAATCCGCAATCAACACCACAAATGGAATACGCTATTGTGTGAGACTTGTGTGCTTCTAAAGGCGAGGAAATCGTCAACCTAGCAGCAGTATCCCTATTCAAAACATAAACTAACTTCTGTTTCTCACAGGCACCTATCATTACAGCTCTTCCTTTCGGATCAATGGCCAAGTATTGACCAGGAACAATCCGGCGACACCCAGATTTCCCAAAAGTTTCCTGGTGTATTTTATCGAAAACATTCCTCTCCTTGTTATATTCAAGAATTACAATTCTTCCCGAATCAGACCCAACAACAATATAGTCCTTCTGAGATCCAGTTAGTCTAAACTGAGCTAGAGAGCGAATGGCACCGAAGATTTCAACAGAGAGAATGGTTTGAAGCTTACCGTTCTCGTCAGGGCGGAGAAGATCGAGAACTTTGCCGCGAGCTACAACGATTTCTTGAGACTTGCCACCAGAGAAACTGCCGTTGATAGCAGAGACGATGCCGGTAGCTCGTTGAAGCGTGAGGCTGTAAAGGTACATGGTTGGAGTAGGAAGGGTTTCCGAGGAACGGAGTGAGAGAGGGGGTTGGAGAATTAGGGTTTTTGAGAGGGAAATGAAATGATTTGAAAGGATTAGGGTTTTATGTGAAAGAAAGAGTATTGATTTGGGTACTCTTTTTCCTTTTCTGATGAAAAAACAATTTCTTTGAGGTCCTTTGGTAAATTGGACCAATCAAAGTCCAGTAAATGCTTCCCTCCAAAGGTAGGCTATGGCGGTGGAATACAAAATCTCACTCTAAACCCTTTATTATTTTAAATTGATGGTACCGTAGATTTCAAAAGTCTATTCAATATCTTAATTTATAAATCATTTTTACAATATTTTAATTATTAAAATTATATCTATTAAATAATTAAAATATATAAAAATTATTATTCTAGAATTATGCTAATTATATATTAAATTAATATTTTATATCCAGAAGAGTATGAAATTATAATTTAAGTGCACAGTAAATTATCTACAAAATTGAAGTTCAAAATTTATCTATTTGGCTAATTTTCTTTTCTACATAATTAAATATGAAAATAAAAATTAACAGTAGTCGATAAATAATTGAAAATTTAGGCCCTTTTGATAAATATAAACTCAACTGAACCATTTTAACAACCTCAACAAACCAACCTAATGCCCAATCTTCCATTCTCTTCATACTCTATAAGAGACCAAAGTTGGTAACTATTGGTCCAAAACCCATCATAACATGCACACCAAAATGGCAAATCTCTCTTCTATTTTAGCCATCATTTTTCTAGTCTTCTTAATGAAAATTATCAATCAATCCTCCTCAGCTAGAACTTTTGGCAATCCAACCCCAACTCATCAAAATCGCCACAACAAAAACCCCAATCCCAAAATCACTTTCCTAATGCACAATGTACTTAATGTGACACACCCATCACAAAACCCTACAACCACTAAATTCACTAACCAAATCCCATTCTCTAAACCTCTAGGTTATTTTCCTCCTAATAAAGGAATC
>CANUEP010266868.1:0-93108 GCA_947857235.1 Jatropha podagrica
TTTTTTAATTTAGTTTTTTTTTTTTTTTTTTTTTTTTTTTTTTTTTTTTTTTTTTTTTTAAAATTGATTTAAAAAAAAAAAAACAAAAAAAAAAAAAAAAAAAAAAGAAAAAAAAAACAAAAGGTATTGTGGGAAAGAAAATATTAAACCCCAAACCCACCCCGTTTTTTTTAATAAAATTTTTTTATCTTTTAAAAT
This sequence comes from Jatropha podagrica, assembly GCA_947857235.1. NCBI lineage: Eukaryota > Viridiplantae > Streptophyta > Magnoliopsida > Malpighiales > Euphorbiaceae > Jatropha > Jatropha podagrica. The sequence continues at coordinate 199 of CANUEP010266868.1, forward strand.
CCCAATTTTTTTTAAAAACAAATTAAAAAAAAAAAAAAAAAAAAAAAAAAAAAAAAAAAAAAAAAAAAAAACTAAATTAAAAAAATGGAATCAAAGCGCAACTTTGAATGTAACTGCAAACTCACACACAAAAGTGATTTTGGAAACTTTTAAAGAGGTGTTTTGCAAGGCTTTAAAGTTCCTGAACTCTTCTATTACAAGGTAGGCTAAGCCCTTCAATGCTTTGAGACTACTAATCAATCATTATTTTTGCATAATATTCACTTGAAATTTGATCATTTGATGGTGCAGGAACTCGAGGAAATGGACTAGAGATTGCAGAACGTCTTGACATTGCAATTGATGTAGCTCATGCAATTACCTATCTTCACATGTACACGGGTATAGCATGATTGATCAAACATTCAAAATAATGCAAGCTGATGATAGAACCATTATATATACTCAGATTGACTGGAATATAGAATCTTTCATGGACCTGAAAACATCACTAATTTATTCTGACAGATCCTCCAATAATCCATAGAGACATAAAAGCATCAAACATTCTTATAACAGAAAAACTCCGGGCCAAAGTAGCAGATTTTGGGTTTGCAAAATTGACCACAGAAGATCCTGGTGTTACTCATATTTCAACTCAAATCAAAGGAACAACAGGTTATTTGGATCCTGAATACCTGAGGACATATCAACTCACTGAAAAGAGTGATGTCTATTCTTTTGGTGTTTTGCTTGTTGAAATGATGACTGGAAGATATCCAATTGAACAAAATAGACCAATAAAAGAGAGAGTAACAACAAGATGGGTAAGTGATTCAAGTATTCAAATTCTTATTTATGTCAGTCCACTTTTTAAGAAGAAGCATGATTTATCATTCTGACTTCTTGTTACAAGAATCTGCATCACATGTTGTACCGTGCATAATTTCCACTAAAAGCTTGTCTGGCTAGAAATTTTCTCTTACCTTGCTAGGATATCCGTCTCCCTCTCTCTCTCTGGTTTGAATCATCAAAGCTATCCTGAGCCTAACTTAAACATCCACTGAGATTTAACTCTTTGCATCCCTCACTCCTGAAGATCTCTCTTTTAATGCATATGCAAATTCTTTGTATTTCATGAATGTCTAGGGGAAACTATGTCAAATCAAGTAAAGTCTAACTTTAAATTAGTTACTGAATAGGGGAAAATAACTGTAAATTAGGTTTTAGCACATTATTAGTCAAGAAATTTAATTGAAGTAAATAATTAAGCTCCCTGAAAATTGGTCTCGCTATGCTCCTGTAATTGTCACATGTAGCTATTACGATTTAGGAACTTGTCAAATCTTCATGTGGCCAGTTCCTATGTATTATAGGCAATATTCTTGTATCATAATAGTGTTCTGAATCATTGAAAAATATAAAAATTTTGGAGATAGATCAGGTAATTGGCCCATCAAATGGAAACCTCTATAGATGAAAGGTTAAAATCATGAGAACACACTAGGGAAATTCGAAAGGTTGATTCAGTTGGCGAGCGAATTTGCTTATCATCTTGTTGGCTATAACTTATATCCTGTTGGGATCATATTAAAGGGGAGGTATTTACCTTCTTTGTGAATCTCCAGCCTTAGCCTGACTAGTTTCCTTTTTATCAAACCAGAAAAGTGAACTCAGAGACGGTTTGATGTTGAAATTTCTACTGGAGAAGCACCATTTAGATACTTTTGTAAAAAAAAAAAAAAAAAAAAAAAAAAAGAAAAAACAGTTTTCGAGTGTGTTCTAGCGATTTTACAAATTCCGTGAATGGAGTATGTGAAATTCTCCTTAAAAACAAAGTTTTGATAACCACTAAGTAACATTTTGAACAGTGTTTTTCTCAACAATAGCTCAAACAACAATTTTAAACATACAGATACATTATACTAAAATTGACCAATGATACAAAAATGTAGTCCAAAATAGTATCCACCTAGTGGGATTTGATTGTGACGTGTAATTTACTAGTGCCATGTGCATTTGCAGGCAATGCAGAAGTTAAAGGAGAAGGAAGCAATACTAGTGATGGATCCAATGTTAAGGAGGAGTCCTCCATCAAACATGGCAATGGAGAAGGTACTTGAATTAGCTAAACGATGCGTTTCTGATATTAGACCATCGAGGCCTTCCATGAAAGAATGTGCGGAGGTGCTATGGAAAATTCGAAAGAATTTAAGACAAAAATCTCTGTCTTCTGCCTCTGCGTCTACTTCTCACCAGTCTGCAAGTTATCCATGGAGAGAAGCAAAGGAGAGCAGGGAAAAAACATTTGGGATTGAAGAGGGGGAGAGCTATAAATTCATTTCTGCATGATGAAACTGTGACTGCATGTGATCCTTTTGTACTTTAGCCTTTAATATTTCTGCCTGATTCCATGGGATTCAACTACTTCCTCCATATAATTTTAAGTGTTAAAAAAAAATTGTAATTAATTAAATTACCTTTTATCAACTATTTAAATAGTGAGTAATAGTCTATTTGCGAAGATTTTTAGGGAAAAAAGAAAAATAATTATTGAAAGAAAGTTTATTTTCTTTTTTGGATAAAATCTTTTAAGTGAGGCAAATGAAATCCTTAAAGAACTGCATGATTGTTCTCTATTTTATCAAGAGATCAGGGTAATGCATTTATTAGCAAGCGACCAAGGCTTATTTTGTGTCTAATCTAAAGTTCTACTCGACAAAATTAGTTGTTTTGACCGCTTAACTGTTTGAGTAGTATTTTATGAAATGTTAAAAAACTAAATGTTACATGAATTAACTTTTCACAAAAAAAATTATCTTAATATCCAATAGCTAGTCCGAATTTTATGTCACCAAATAATTTTTTAAATAGTATTTAACATTTTGACTAGTCAAAACTTTAAAAACTATTCAAAAAAACTGTTACTGAAAAAACTGTTACCGAATGCAGCTTAAAGGAGTGAGGTCATATCCCTCATTGTTTAAATTTTAATGTATTGTCTTGTGATTCGGTTTAATGCAATCTTTTTCCTAAAAAGGTGAGGCAAATGAAATTATTTAAAAAAAATTTTATTTTCCCTTTTAGATAAAATCTTAATGAAATTATTTTTATAAATAACGTTAACTTAAATTATTTAATATTTTATTGAGAAATATGTTTGAAAAATATATATTCATAATTTTTCAAATTTTCTCTCCGTTTTTTTTCTAATTGGGGAAGAAAATTATCTATGGGATGAATAACATCTTTTTCACCTATATTTCCTTTCTTCTTTTTTCTTATTTTAGGGGGAAAAAAAAGGAAAAATAACCCTTTTTTTTCCCTCCATTTCCATCCATCCAAACAAGAGTTAAAATTTTCAATTGGTTTTTTGATATTTTCCCTTTTTGTTCTTTGAGAAAAGGCGTTTCTATCCATTTAACCTGTCACTGAAAGTCCAAATATGAACTTGAAAAATGTTTAATTCTTAAAATTAAAAGGCCTAACTTTTTTATTACGTTAAGTTTCCATTTTTAGAGTTCAAGATCCGGTGCTTAAGCCCTCATCGTTGTGCGCGCTTTCATTGAATAGCTACACGTGCACCCCGCCATTTCCAATCTTCTGTGTAACATACAGAAGAAGAAGACGAAATTCACCAAACTTAAACGTGCCCATCTCTAATCTCACTCATTCTCACTCTACTCATGTGATACTCTATCACATTCCCTTATCTCCCATCACTTCGCATTTTTGATATTTTCTTCTTCTCGCCCTTTTCTCTGCTCTTCTTTTTCTACTTTGTCTCTCTCTTCTCTCTCTTTTGGACATTTCTGCAAATATCTTCCTTACATCTGACTCCTTTCGATTTTTCTCCCACTTGCTTCTTTAGATTCCGCATCTCTCTCTCTCTCTCATTCGCCTTATATGCTTGTCATTACTGATTGATTTTCCTTTGTGAAAGCTTATTAATTTAGTATCTTCCAGAAAATCACTGATTTTTGATATTTATACCCGCACTTTCTCTCCAAGTAACATTTTTTCACTCTGTTTTCCGCTTTGTGGTATCGTTACATTGTTCTGGATTCTGATTCTGATTTTGGGTTATTTCAATTTTTGCTTTTGAAAGGAAATTTTGGAGGTCACCTATGGCAGCTAGTGCAGAAGCCAACGGTTCTAGTATTGCTGTATCTGTTGTTTCTTATTCTAAGATTCCAGCAGTTGCACATCCGTTGTCTGAGGACCCGTCAGAGATTGCTTCTAATATCAATTACCATGCACTCTATACTCCTCATTTTTCCCCTTACAAGTTTCAGCCGGAGCAAGCCTACTGTGCCACTGCAGACAGTGTTCGTGATCGTCTTATACAAGTACTGATGTTTTCCGGCCTTAAATAATCGAAGTCGTTATTGTTATTATAATTGTTTGTTTATTTATTTTGCTTGTGGTCTTATTATACTAGATCTTTTAGTTTCTAGTCATTTTCTATTTCTGAAGAATATATTTCTTACTTACCATATTGTAGATATTTTACTGAGCCCTTTTTTTTTAAAATTTTCAATTCATAAATAATTCATAAATACTACATATTGACATGTCAATATGAATAATAATTTCCACAATTCAGTTTGTAGCTAATCAGTTATCTGGTTACTGCACTCTGCTATTTGTTTCCTGTTGAACATTTACGAATTACCTTTTGCAACCACTGCAAAAATGGTAGTGAAAGCTTGTTGTTGCAGTGCAAACTTCAACTGTTATGCTTTATCAGAAAGTTTTTTCCGGGTGAAGATGTTTATATTTTTCACTTTCTATTTGCAGCAATGGAACGAAACCTATCTTCACTATAACAAAGTTGATCCAAAGCAAACATACTATTTATCAATGGAATATCTTCAAGGAAGAGCTTTGACTAATGCTATTGGGAACCTGGGTGTTCACAGTGCATATGCTGATGCTTTAAACAAGTTAGGACACAAACTTGAGGAAATAGTTGAGCAGGTAATCCAATTGTGATATTATGTAAACTTTCTTTCAAGAGCCTCTACGAAAACTACAAAAAACTATTTTTGTCACATTGTTGATCTTACTGTTAATATTTGGTTGGAAACTGCTTATCAAAAGAAAAGACCAAAAGAGAAACTCCGAAACTTGATTCCATTTGTGAAATTTTGCCCTGATGAAAACTTGATTTGCAACTTTTTGTATCTGGTCAAAGTGAGTTTCATTTTTTCATGCTCTGCGAATATCGTTGCACCTTGTTGATGCTTCTACTTCCTATGTCGTTCCTGAAATATGGGCATGGGCAACCGGTCAACTAACAAAGACTCATTGGGATTTCATAGTTTCAAATAAAGTGAATCCAGTATTCAAGTTCTTGTCCTAGTAATGGACGGACCTTTTTCAAGAGATAAGAGTTTTCGGAAAAACTTTATTAGCTTATTTCTCTTTATCATAATCCAGGAAAACCTGGACATTGGGCTGATTTTACTCCCAACTTCAATAATGAGTATTAGAAATAACTCTTTTTAGGAGAAAGATGCAGCACTTGGAAATGGTGGTCTAGGACGACTTGCTTCATGCTTTCTAGACTCTATGGCAACACTAAATTTGCCTGCTTGGGGATATGGTCTAAGGTACAGATATGGTTTGTTCAAGCAACGAATAACCAAGGAGGGCCAAGAAGAAATTGCTGAGGACTGGCTTGAGGTAGATTTTCACTTCAAAACATCGCTTAAACATTATTTAATAATGTAAACTCATTGGCATTTTATTTTGACCAAACATATGCAGAAATTCAGTCCTTGGGAAGTCGCCAGGCATGATGTTCTTTTCCCTGTCAGATTCTTTGGCCATGTTCAGGTTTATCCTGATGGATCGTAAGTACTAAATTAATTGTAAATCTTTTTAATTGGCCAATTTACCATACATTAGGCACTGGTTTCAAAGCCTGTACAAAACTGACCATACATACTAAAAGAATGCTTTATTTTCCTGTCTTCATGTTTCTCTTGTTTATTCTGCAACAAGCACATGAGATGCTTGCATCTTGTATCTGCAGCCGAAAGTGGGTTGGTGGAGAGGTTATGCAAGCTTTAGCTTATGATGTGCCAATTCCAGGATACAAAACCAAGAACACTATTAGTCTTCGTCTCTGGGAAGCAAGAGCTTCTGCTGAGGACTTCAACCTGTTTCACTTTAATGATGGACAGTATGAATCTGCTGCACAGCTTCATTCTCGAGCTCAGCAGGTTGGTTTTAATTATCATGGTAGCAATGATCCTTCAAACAGGAGCTATCCATGTGATTAAAACGATGCACTAATCAAACTTTTTCGGTGTCATCTCTTGCTTATTATAGAATGATGCTGTGAAATTTTAATTTTCCATGAAGTTATATTTGATATTTGATAAAGCATGCACAAAATGCAAAGTTTTGTATCTTTTCCTGAAGTGTGCCTGTAAAATTGTTTGTAGATTTGTGCTGTTCTTTATCCTGGCGATGCAACAGAAGACGGAAAGCTTTTGCGGCTGAAACAACAATTCTTTCTATGCAGTGCATCACTTCAGGCAGGGAACTTAACGTTTTCTTTTGTTCGTTTTGCATTATTATTGCGGTGAATTTATATTATTGCCCACTAAAAAATTAATCTTGCCCCACTAAATTCCTGCCTTTGCATACCTATCTTAAAGTGTAACTTCAATTATAAAGTTATTGCTCATGCACACATGATTACACTGTATTGGACATTGTTATCGCTTTGGATATGAATATATAGATGAGGAAGAATTTATTTTTAAACCTTTGAATTTTTTTCAAGTTGTCCATTGAGTCCATACTTGTCAATTGCTCTTAACCTACAGACTTTCTAATTTGAGAACATTGAAGACTTATTCAACGATTAAAATTTATTTAATTTTATTATATTTTTAAAAAAGAGAATTTCATTAACTAGCATTTAAGAAATAATTAAAACTGCACTGCTTTTTCAAAAATTGAATTGTTTTCAAAAATTACAACCTTTGCATATTGATTTCATATATGTACACTTTTGACACTATTGACCTAAAGCTCTAGCTTCACCATTGATCCTGAAAATGTAGAATGGAGTCAATTGAAGCACATATCAGGTCAACTGATCAAGGGGCACCAAGAACTCAAGTGCTAATGTGAAAACAGACCTGTTTTTGGCACCAAAGCGAAGGAAGTTATAAATAATTCTTTCTGAATAAATTATTTCATTCATCAAAAGACCTTGCTAGAGAAATTATTCATTCCCCCCAAAATCTCACCATCTGATGGTCTGAGGGATTCCTCCAAAAGCACCCGTGCATCCCCCTCTCCCCCTTCCTCCTTCCACATCTTGGCTTCATCACTGCCTGCTGGGCAAGGCGTGGGCAGCTGAGAATTCCAAAGAGAATATACATTGTATAATAAGTGACTTGATCCGATTTTCCACATTTTTTTGTAGAAGGTTGCTTCCTTGTAGAGATACAGTAATTTCTAGATCATGTTTCTTCTGGTTCTAAATTTCTTCACGACTACTCGGCCTAATCTTGAGTCTGATTGCAGGATATAATTCTCAGATTTAAGGAGAGGAGAACCGGGAACAGCTCATGGAAATGGTCTGAGTTTCCCAGCAAGGTAGCTGTGCAGTTGAATGATACTCATCCCACTCTTGCAATTCCAGAGCTGATGCGGTTATTAATGGATGAAGAAGGACTCGGATGGGATGAAGCTTGGGATGTGACAACAAAGTGTGTAAACTCATGTTCTTGAGGACTTCATGTATATTTGTATTGAGGTCTACAAAAATAAAATTTTGATTTTTAACCAGGACCATTGCTTATACCAATCACACAGTCCTTCCTGAAGCACTGGAGAAGTGGTCACAAGCTGTGATTCAGAAACTTCTTCCACGCCATATGGAAATCATAGAAGAAATAGACAAGAGGGTATATGAACTAACCATTTGCACTCCCCCACGTCTATATATGTGATGCTATAATCTGTATGTCAACTATGAAAATTCTGCAGTTCATTGCAATGATATGCAGCAGTCGAACTGATCTTGAGAGTAAGATTTCCAGCATGTGTGTCTTGGATAATAATCCCCAAAAGCCAGTTGTTCGGATGGCGAATTTATGTGTAGTTTCTTCACATACGGTAAGAGGACCATCTTCCTAGAAATCTAAAAAGACAATGAGATGCATTATCTCTATTGGCTGAGCCCTTAAGCTAAGAATTGTGAGGGTAACTTAATAAGAATATTTTGTGAATTTGCTTTGCAGGTAAATGGTGTTGCCCAGTTACACAGTGATATCTTAAAGTCCGAGTTATTTGCGGACTATGTATCTATATGGCCAAAAAAGTTCCAAAATAAAACCAATGGCATTACACCTCGCCGGTGGCTCAGATTTTGCAGTCCTGAGCTTAGTGACATAATCACAAAACAGTTAAAAACTGACCAGTGGGTCACCAAGCTTGACCTACTTGCAGGCCTTCGACAGGCAAGTATCTACATGATATATTTGTGTGAACTCATCTGCACAAAAGTGGTTTCATGTATTCACTACTGAGATTTTCTCAAATAGTTTGCGGACAATGCTGGCTTCCAAGCTGAATGGGATTCTGCAAAGATGGCTAATAAACGGCGTTTGGCAGAGTACATAATGCGAGTGACAGGTGTAAGCATTGATCCAAATAGTCTCTTTGACATACAAGTCAAGCGAATCCATGAATATAAAAGACAGCTGCTGAACATTTTGGGTGTAGTGTTCAGATACAAGAAACTGAAGGTACCAAGACATTTCTCTCTCACTTTTTATTTGTTTCTTAATGAATGATAGTTTTCATTCAAATCAACTAGCACATGGACCAATTCCTACTCTAGCATATCGCCATAATAGTCCACCTGTTAATGCTACTATTTCTTTTGTTGCTCACTCGTTATCTGTGTGCTTAATATTGTACAATTTTACGTGGCATGACTTATTCTACTTTCGGGCTTACTTTTACTGGACTCTGACAGGAGATGAGCATTGAAGAGCGGAATAAAAGTACTCCACGGACTGTCATGATAGGAGGAAAAGCATTTGCTACATACACAAATGCAAAAAGAATAGTGAAGCTGGTAAATGATGTTGGTGCCGTTGTCAACACTGATCCTGAAGTCAATAGTTACTTGAAGGTAATAAAATTGGATTTTTGGAAGATACATGAGTTTCACCACTCAAGTCAGCAGAACAGAGCCTAGATTAGCTCATAGTTGGCTCATTTTTCAAATAAGTCCTAGTAGATGACCTTCAACAGATTTTGTTGACATAAGCGTTGGAGTTAGTGAATTTTTTGTGTTTGTTTGTCTGAAAATTATAACTCTAGCAGAGGTCATATTTTTTAGCTATCAAACCCTAAGCTCTTGAAGAATTGTTATTCATGTGCTTTTCAACTAACCCTTAAGCACGCTATAAATGAAACTGAACCTATGTAGGAGTTCATAATCAAACTTTAAGCAGATGTTGAACAAGGAGTTGGAGCCCATTATTGTTCAAACCTAGCTCATTTGTTAAGTGTGCTTCAACTTAGGTTTGTGAATCAGTCATTGGTGCGGATAAATGAGTCTGATATAGCCCTTATATGAGTCAAGCCATCAAACATTTCAGGATAACTTGGTTTTTTCCTATTGTTAACCATTATGTGATATTATAACTTAAAATAAACCTCAAGAATTCAGGCCCTAAGCTCTAGGGACCAATAAGTTCTAGGGATCAATACATCAAATGAGTAATTGTGTTTACAGGGAAAGATTATTGTTTAACTGGAAATAATATAGCTATATATGTATACTGCTGTATATGGTTGGTGACAATCTCTTGTCAAACTGCCAATTTGATTGGTGCTTTTCTGAGTCGTGCTTCTGTATATCTTTTTTCTGCTCAGTGTTTGGACTTTATTTTGTTGAACTGTTTACTCAAAAAAGGAACCTAAAATTGAACTTGCAATAGCCAATTTGTCCAACCTTTTAATTAACTCATTTTTTTTGCATTTGATATTAAAAAACAAGCCAATGAGTTTGCATCTTCTGGCATGGGCAATGAGATTCTGCAAAAGAAATATTGCACATGCTCCCTCAATACATCCATGTATTCCATGTTTATGGTATATGTAGGCCTTCCACTCATAGATTGCTGTCTTTCAGGTAGTATTTGTTCCAAATTACAATGTGTCTGTGGCAGAGATGCTTATTCCAGGAAGTGAGCTATCACAGCATATCAGTACTGCAGGCATGGAGGCAAGTGGCACTAGCAACATGAAATTTTCACTCAATGGTTGTCTTATAATAGGAACACTGGATGGGGCTAATGTGGAGATCAGGGAAGAAATAGGACAGGAAAATTTCTTTCCCTTTGGTGCAACAGCAGATGAAGTCCCTAGGCTCCGAAAGGAAAGAGAGAATGGATTGGTAAGAGCAAGAAAATTTGCAAATTTTTGATAACCAGATCACTATGTACCTGCTGTTATTCCAGGTCCCTGTGACTAAACCTGACTGGAAAACAGGGCTAGTGGAAGCTTTCCAATTAAATTATTGCATTTAGTTAATGACACCTAAATCTAGCAAGAGATCTTCTGAAAGGGTATTGACTTGACAGTGGTCCCTGCACTACTACAAGTTGTGGTGGAACGAAGTTAATTTACCCATGAATTGTTTTATGAAATAATAATCACAATCACTTCCCACCAAAAAGGAAACTAAATAAAATGTTTTAGTTATTTCAGGGTTAAATTTTCTTCTGTTGCTTAAAATTATTCTCAGCTTTCCTATTTTGTGGTAAATTCTGTTAATTTCATAAAAATAAACCGGTACCCTGTTTCTCTATCTAACATCACACTTGCTGATGACAGTTCAAACCAGATCCTCGGTTTGAAGAGGCCAAGCAGTTCATTAGAAGTGGGGCATTTGGAAGCTATGATTACAACCCTCTTCTTGAATCTCTTGAGGGTAACTCTGGTTATGGCCGTGGTGATTATTTTCTTGTTGGGTATGACTTCCCAAGTTATTTGGATGCTCAGGAAAGGGTAGATGAAGCTTACAAGTAAGATATTGATTACCATATTCTTGAATTTGACATTTCTTTGTGTTTGAGGTTGGTTATTGCCACTAGATTGTCTTAAAAAACATATGGAGCAGTACTCCATATAAGAAGACAATCTTTGACAATGACTTGTCATGATTAATTGAAACTTGTAAGCTTAATTATGCTTAATTGAAACCTTAGGCTAGGCCTGGCCAAGGTTGGGAATTGGTTGGAACTGACCCAAAAGAAAAGAAAAACTGAAAACGGAATGGTTCCAATTCCCATGATAATGCAACCAGGATCAAACTCTTGGTTGAAACTGAGGGTCTGGTTGCACTTTGGACTGGTTCAAACAGAAAAGTTTTAATTTTTCACCTTGGAAAACTGGCCAGCTAGAGGCACCAATTTCTGTTCTCCAATTTGAAGAACTGAAACGGGGTAGTTCAATCCAGTTTGGAAGGGTGGCCAGTTAGGCTATTTATCAAATGAAGTGGATAATTGCCCACACTACTGCTTTCAATCTCTCCTTTACATCCTTGCTTTGACTTTTCACCCTGAGACAATCTACAGTACACATTTTACTCATAATCAAGTGAACTGATGATTGACCCTTATAAAACATCAAATGTCGCTTGCAGGGATCGCAAGAGATGGTTGAAAATGTCCATATTAAGTACTGCCGGAAGTGGCAAATTCAGCAGCGATCGCACAATTGCTCAATATGCGAAGGAAATCTGGAACATAGAGGAGTGCCGGGTACCATAAGTATTATGACATAACAGTCTTAAACCTATGCAGCATGTGATTTCAGCCAAGTAATGTCAAGGTAGGAGCTAGGAAGAATGTGGAAAAAACATCAGGCGTAACGAACTGGACTTGTATCAGGATAAGCGTATGGAAAAGAAATAAAACCAAATGCTATGCTCTCTGTTGTGCTGCACACATTAATATCTCTCGGATTTCTTTCAAATGCACCAGTAAGGATTTCGGTTTTTAAATCATACTATTTAAAATCATACACTATATAATATCTTAGTCTTTTTGTTAGGTTATTAAAATTAAAATACTCATAAGCATAGTGCTATAGTTTGGAGAAATAGACTATAAAGATTTTAATTTTCATAATCTTACACTATCTGATCCTACATAATAGAGCATTTTTGAATTTCATAGAAAAATTAGTCATTGAATTTTATAATATAACAGAAATATAATACAAGAATTAAATAGTAGAGTTTTATCGATAAATGCAACCAGTATTTTTGGAAGAGAATGGAAATGGTCTATAAATCAATCATCTCATAAAGACTATAATAAGCATCTCTTCGATGATTTGACTTGACATTTTATTCAATATTAATTCCGCAACGCACCACCATCCTAGAAACATGCGCGTGATTTAGTCTCTAAACACCTGTTGACGAGACCACTCGTGTAGCCCTACAAAGGGTACTCCAACCAAGAAAATAAATTCTTCTACAATCTCGGAAGAGTACCAGATTTCACATCATATCCGAGCCCGAAAATTGATTAAATCATCAAAAAGACAAGTCCAACAATCATTACCTCGACTAAGAATAATAAATTCTTCATCATAGAACGATGCTTTTACGATTTTTGTATTGAGATTTGAGCCATATAAATAAATAAATTGGAAGCTCATGTCCCCGCCAGGGACAATAACCTCAGCTTCAGCTTCATTATATTTTGTTACCCACCAAAATGAACATGAAAGAAGCCTTCTACTAAAAATTGAGTTAAAATTCCTAGGCCTTTCTTTCCAGGTCACTTTCTTCCCGATGCCAAACAGTAACCATTCTATTTGTATCGGTTTCAAGTAGCAAGAGTATTAACAATAACAGATTAGTCATCACAGGGAAGGAGACAAACTCCAATCAACAGTAAGTCATGCCAAGACCCAAGGCCCAATATCCCATGAGCTACAAGAGCATACACTCTTCCTCTCAAGAAGATGGAGAAGTAGACCTAGGTGTAGCAGACCTAGAAACAGATCGGGAACTCGGACTCACACTTTGGCTCCTAGAGTAACTATCTTGAGAACGTTCACACCTTGCCGAACCATCACCGGATATAGTCCTGGAGCTCTTCCTATCCCTAGGAGAAAGGCTTCTAGAGTAACTTCTCAAGCTCTTCCTTGCCACTGGGGAAGGGCTTCTCGAGTAACTCCGCCTTGGGCTTTTTCTAGGGGAAATGCTGCGCGAGTAGCTCCTTCTAGGACTCCTGGAAATGCTGCGCGAGTAGCTCCTCCTTGAGCTTCTTCTTGTTCTTCGTGGCAAAGGACTCCTCGAAACAGCACGATACCGATGCCTTCTGTAGTATCGGTCATCTGGTGAATGATATCTGGAGTCATATGGTGAGTATGACCGGTCACGCCTGCTCACAGGGGACTTACTGTAAGGAGATCTTGAGTAAGATCTGCGCCGGCTATAATAATAAGGTGAATATGATCTGCGCCGGCAGTGATAGGGAGAGTAGGATCGGCCCCGGCTATGGTAAGGGGAATATGACCTACTCCTGCTGCGTTCTGATGAGTAATGAGACGACTGACTCCGGCTCCTCTCATAAGGAGAGTAACTTGGAGATCGACGGGGAGAATAACTAGGTGTCCAGCGGCGCACTGCAGCAAACAAAAAATATAGTCGAAAAATAAGAAGTAACAGAAGAGAAGAACATCTGTGAACTAGAAAACAAGGAGAATAATTAACATATATAGTCAAAATCATCATCCTCACCACGAATGGTCCTAAGCCCCAGATACCTTCCAGGAGTAGGAGTGCGTCCTCGCCGCCTCTTAGCCTAAATAAATTAAAAAGATTCAGCCCACTGAATTGCAAAACCACTTTTAAAAGTGACAGAGATACATCAATAGGGAACACAACCATTTTTTATTTTTCCACATATATATATATATATATATATATATACACTTAGACATATAAATTTAAACAGAAGAAGATTTAATTGCTAAAAAAGGAGAGAAATGCAGGGCATACAACCCTAACAGTCTGATACTTGTTGATGTTTGATTTGTTTGTTTAGTTGTGGTAAGAACTTTGAGAGTTTGACGAAGAGCTGCTACACACAGCTAACCTGCTGCAACAGAAACTCCAAGTGGAAAGAAGCAAACAACTTACAAACTCATAAGAACTAATAGCAAACCGTCCAGAATTCTTAGCACAATTCAATGTAGCCAAGTAACCATAAAACGATAAATTTGTATAGGCTCCCTGTACAAAAATGACTGAATGTTTTACCTTCTCCACTGTAATGACACGGCCTTCAAGAACAGAGCGGTTCAAATACTTAATGCAGCGATCAGCTTCCCCAACACTGGACATAGTAACAAAGCCAAATCCACGAGATTCTCTAGTCCATGGATCAACAACAAGATGAACATCAACCACCTAAAATGATAAAAAATCAAGCCTCCAATTGTAAGAACACAACAAATAAAATGAAATCATTTCCAAACAACAGCCATTCAGAAAATTTTAGCATTCATAACTGGGAAGGAAAAATGGATTATTTATGTTAGGCATACCATTCCTTCACTAGCAAAATGCTTCTCAAGGTCTCTCTTGGTGATTCGAGGTGACAGCCCTGTCACATACAAATTATTACCAGGATTGTCCACATCACTTGAAGGACTCCTGCCAACCAAATCATGACAAGAGTAGATAACTCAGCTATAGAGATAATAGCACAAAGAAATCAACTCAGCAAACACAGCATACCTTGATCTTAACCTATCCGTCGACCTTGACCTTGACCTTGACAATGATCTAGAGACAGACCTGCTGTATCGCTTATATGGGGAAGGAGATTGGGAATATCTTGACCTTCTGGAGTACGACATCTGGGCACACACCAAAAAGGGGAAAACAAAATACATAAAAAACAAAAGCCAACTTAGAAAACAAAAATATGCCTTCGATTCCTAAAGAGTCTTTAACAGTGGGTGTGGGTGTGTGTGTGCGCGCGCAATTCATTTGGAATCTCATAACATTATCTTTTAAATTCCACAAGGATTAGTCGATAAATTTACTGAGTATGAGATG
Organism: Jatropha podagrica; assembly: GCA_947857235.1. NCBI lineage: Eukaryota > Viridiplantae > Streptophyta > Magnoliopsida > Malpighiales > Euphorbiaceae > Jatropha > Jatropha podagrica. The sequence continues at coordinate 15,311 of CANUEP010266868.1, forward strand.
ATAAAATTTTAAAAGGGTACAAAAAGAGTTCCAAAATTTTCACATTTACAATGAAAATCATGAGAGAGAATATATTTCCATATGAATTCTGTATAAAATTCATTAGAAAACGAATGGAAATTCAAATTCTTTTAACCCCAACAACAATTTAGAAGTCCACATGAATAAACAACACAGACTGAGATATTAAAATGGAAATTTAACATATTCATCCTGTCCCAACAATCTGAAACCTAAGAAATCAGGATATATTTGCAACCAATTTGTAAACTACGATGATTATTTCAAGGACATCATCTAATCTGCAGAAATCCAAGAACCAAATCAACATATTGGGAGTTCAAAAAACAAATGCATGCCAAACAAGCTAGAAACTACGCAGATAATTTAACATCAACCAAAAACGCTAACCAAAATATTACAAACCCGATTATAATCACAAAATCGAGAAATCAAATGGAAGCAGGGACGAATTCAAATTAAAATTAAGAACAAGAACGAGAGCTTACCATAAAAAATTTTGTATAACCTTCTGGGTGGGTTTTGATTTTTTGAGCAATCGATAGCTAGATCTCGATCTCACAAATGCAGAAAATAATTAAGAAATGGCGACGAGTTGAAACTGAAAAGCATTATATAGGAAGAGATAAGTGGAGAATCTTCCGGAGAAACGGATGCGAAAGCATATTCAAATCCCATTAAATTCTGCGTTCGAGTCCGTGGCATTTTTGTCAAATTACCACACACACTCTGCGGTTCGGTTCGGTTCGACTTAAAATTGAAAAATCGAACCAATACCGGGAACGGAAAGCCTAATACCTGTAGCTATACGGTGGCCGGTGAATTGAACAAAATATAGATATCGTTGAGCTGCCTTCTTCCATGTCTAAAACCCCCCAAATGTCGGCGGCAATTAGAGCGCCAGCATGGGTTTCAACGAGGAGGCTCTTTGAGCAAAAGCTAGAAGACCTCCATAAATGCAAAAATCTAAAACAAGTAAAGGAAGTGCATGCCCAAATAATCAAAAGGAATCTCCACGAAGATCTCTATGTAACTCCCAAGCTAGTATTGGCCTTCTCGCATTGTCAACAAGTGACTTTGGCTATCAACGTTTTTAACCAAATTCAAGACCCTAATGGTCACTTGTATAATACTTTGATAAGGGCTCACGTGCAGAACTCTCAGCCATCATTGGCTTTTGCTGCTTTCTTTGACATGCAAAAGAATGGTATTTTTGCAGATAATTTCACATACCCTTTTCTTTTAAAGGCCTGTAATGGACAGGCTTGGTTGCCCATGGTGCAAATGATACATAGCCATGTGGAGAAATATGGATATTTTGGAGATATGTTTGTGCCCAATTCACTGATTGATAGTTATTCTAAGTGTGGTTCATCGGGTGTTAATTCTGCATGGAAGTTGTTTATGGCAATGGATGAGAAAGATGTTGTTTCTTGGAATTCTATGATTGGTGGATTGGTTAAAACTGGGGATATGAGTAGGGCACGCAAGTTGTTTGAGGAAATGCCTGTGAGAGATACAGTTAGTTGGAACACCATGTTAGATGCGTATGTAAAGGCAGGAGCAATGAATGACGCGTTTGAGTTGTTTGAGAAAATGCCAGGGAGGAACGTGGTCTCGTGGTCAACTATGCTTTCAGGATACTGTAAAGCAGGAGATTTGGAAATGGCTAGGATGTTGTTTGATAAAATGCCAGTCAAGAATTTGGTTTCTTGGACCATAATTATATCTGGATATGCTGAAAAAGGGACTATGCAGGAGGCAGCGAGATTATTTTATCAGATGGAAGCAACTGGATTGAAGCCTGACGATGGAACTTTTATTAGCATACTGGCAGCTTGTGCAGAGTCTGGTTTTCTTGGGTTAGGGAAAAGAGTTCATGCCTCTATTGAGAGAACTGGGTTCACGTGCGGGGTTAATGTGTCTAATGCATTGGTTGATATGTATGCGAAGTGTGGTAAAGTGGGCAAAGCATTAGATGTGTTTAATGGGATGCCAAAGAAAGATTTAGTCTCTTGGAATTGCATGATCCAGGGGCTTGCTATCCATGGACATGGCGACAAAGCGCTTCAGCTGTTTTCACGAATGCAGCAGGAAGGGTTTAAGCCTGACAAAATTACGTTGGTTGGTGTTCTGTGTGCTTGTACGCATGCAGGCTTTGTTGATGAGGGTCTTCATTATTTTAATACTATGGAAAGGGTTTATGGGATTGTTCCTCACATTGAGCATTATGGTTGCATGGTTGATCTTTTAGGTCGAAGAGGGTGTCTTAAGGAAGCTTTTAGGCTCGTGCAGAGTATGCCAATGGAACCAAATGCTGTTATTTGGGGTACCCTTTTGGGGGCGTGCAGAGTGTATAACTCGGAGGCACTAGCAAGGGAGATACTGGAACGACTTGTCACACTTGAACCTTCAGATCCAGGTAATTACTCTGTGTTGTCAAATATTTTTGCTGCTGCTGGTGATTGGAATAGTGTTGCCGGTATGAGGTTGCAAATGAAGAGCACTGGAGTCCAAAAACCATCCGGAGCAAGTTCGATTGAGCTGGATAATGAGGTCCATGAATTCACTGTATTTGACAAATCACACCCTAAATCAGATAAGATTTATCGAATGATTTACAAATTGGGTCAGGACATGAAGCAAGCTGGTTGTGTACAACAGGTAGATCTCTAGAATTTGGAATTTAAGCTCAGGTGCATAAGTTGATGAGGCAAATGTTGTGATGGAGTTTTTTGGGGAGCTCTTTGGTTATATTGTAGAGCAGATGAGAATTATCATGTCTGAGCTTTTTCATGGTTTTCTGGCAAGTGGAAGTCTTGGATCAAAACCAGTCAACAGTGAGCTGGCAACACCTACATTTCCCATGTCTTTGGATAACATTGCAGATGAAAAAACAGTGGTGACAGAGAATGACTTGAAGCTCATAAACAATGAACTAGAAAACTTTCTTGATGCTGAAGCAGAATAAGAAGGTTGCAATGAATCAATGGCAAGTAGCAGTTATGTTAGCACCATTAATCTCACTGGCATGCAAATGGAAGGAACAGATACATATGATGAAGACTGCAATATGTCTACTTCAAGGATATCTCTTGGGGTTATCCATAGAATTGCCTGAAACAAGAGTTGAATCAAAGAAAGCAAAAGATGCTAAGAAAGTTTCATGCTTCGAGAAATCCTGTCCATCCTTCTAGTGATGATGCTGCCAATTCTGTTCCAACTAAGAAAAAGCTTATTAAGGTGCGTCTTCCAGCTCTAGATTTTCCAAGATAAGGAACCCTATGATTCTGTCCATAAATGCTAATTTGTTTCTTGAATCATGCTATCAGAATTTCTGGACAATAGATTCTCAAGTTAAACAATGGGAAGGAGCAGATTTTTAAGTCTATCGCCTCTCGATCAGAGGGATCTTTACAAGAGAAAACCATAAATGGCTGAACGCAAAATAGGTTGTGGGGCACTCATCTTGTCTAGATCTTAAAACTAAAAACTACTCATTTCACTAGTTTCTTTCATGTCGCCAATTTAGACTGAGTAAACTGTATTCATGATCAAATAGTATAAACATGTTGGTCCAGGAACAATTATTTGGAACTTTCTATTAGTAGGAACCTTGTTGCCCAAAATAAATTAAATCATATTTCCCACCAGATTTCTGATTTTTTTTTTTTTCATCTTTCGCATGCAGAAGATTAAGATGAATCTGCATCATAATGCAGACCTGGTGCACCAGGATGAAGACAATGGAATATGGGCTGGGTTGATGTAACTCAACTGGAAGAGGGAACACTGGATCAAAACAGATGCAGACTGTTAGTACTGACACATCTTGACCTTTTGAATAACATAGAGATTTATTTAACTTTAATTTAGTTGTGGATTTCAAAGTAAGGCACCTTGTCAATGATCTGTTGCACCTCGTCAATGATCTGTTACAATAAGCAAAGATGAACGATTCTTATCTGGAAAAAAAGGAAAGGTGCATAGAAATTAAATATATAAGTTCTTATGTCCATAGATAAGATTCAAAATGATTAATGGCAACATAATGTCTATCTAATTGTAAGGAACTTTTTGTAGATCGCAAGACTTGGAAATAATGTTGCAATGGATACCAAATGCCATGACTAGTTAATCATTATAGAAAGAAATCAATTAAAGGCATATACAAGAACTGAACAACAAAATTGAGCTTGCAGGAAATATTCATCCAAAGTTTATTATTATTATAATTATAATATTAATATTATATAATATTCTTATCCAAAAGTTCAGGCTTTTTGAAAGCCTTAGTTCCCGCTCAATAATTGCTTTTTTTTTCTTTTTTTCCTTATTATTATTCTGTTTACATACTGTATGGTTCACAGGTCAGGTCTGCGGGTTTATCTGGTGAACGTGTCATTCAATCCAACCAGTGAATTGTAAAGACATTTTGTCCAATTCAATCCATTATATTTTCAAAATTATCGAGTTGGATCGAGTTAAAACGGGTCATATGCAACCATAATCTTTACTTTAGAAGAGCAAGCAAAAAATGACTAACATGGCTTGAGTAATAAAGTATTGTGCTATGAATGAGTTCATATATTTAAGGAAGTAATCTACCTATCTATGCTATATGTAAATATGGAAAAAAAATGGTAAGATAATGGAATTTTCGATATTGCTCGATAAAATTTAGAATGTTTTATAATAGCTTTAGTTATATTTAGTTAGAAATTTATTAGTTGATTGGATATAGTTTAATTGAAAAATAAAAGTAATTTAATTTTAATCGATTAAGTTAACTTTTCTAATTCGAATATAGCTATTAAAAAAAAATATATCCTATGATGTAATTTTAAGTACTGTGTTTACAATATATACTCTATATCACAGATAAATATATCTATGATCTATAATATATATATATATATATATATAAGTATAAATGGGGAATATTTGATCTCTAAAATGCTCTTACGTATTCTAATTAATAAAAAATATTATTAAGAACAATTTAGTTTTAATAGTTAAGTTGAGACCACATTGTGTTGATCTTTCTATTCTAATTATTATTATTATTATAATTTTAATTTAATCCTATTCTAATTAGAAATTTATTATTTAATACGATTCTAATTAGGAATTTGTTCTATCATAACCCTGTATATAGATGTTTAGTCTTGATTATTTTCTGCTATGAATAATTTGTTACTTTTGCTATTTTGAATTGAAATTATTAAATTTGCGATAATATTTTATTCTTGTGGTAAGTATTAATTCTTTGTATTTATAAGTTAATAGAATAATTATTATTATTTATATTTGTTATAATTTAGTATTCTTATATCTCTTTATTTTTTTTAAATTATAAATTAGAAAGTACACACAAAATATTTTTCTTTCTGTGTTATGAGATCAAGATGGACCTGAATCCTATATGCTGACTTGAACTCTAGTAGATACTTGGACTTCTTGATACTCTACATTATAATACAATAAATCATAAACAAAATAATTATACCAGCGTCATGCACAAGAATCACATAATACCTAATCCAGTCACATAATACATAATCCTTCAATCAAATAATCTCAACATTGCCTCTAACAGAAGTTGGATAAATTAAAACTTACAATAAAATTGAATTTTTTAATCATTATTATTATATTTTTCGTATTATTATTTTTACAACATATGATTAAATATTTTTTTTAGCTATCTTTACGATGTTATACTTTTAGTGATATTAAACATATTCAAATTGTTAATAAGAAAGAATGATATTTATTTCAAATATTTTATATAATATTAGTAATTGGTTATTGTAATATTTGTAATTAGATATATAATGTCTATAAATAATTTTGTAATGTCTTTTAATTTATTTTATAAGTATAATATCAATTTCAGTATAGTTGATACATATAATAAATTTTTAAAATAAACAAAAAAAAATTATATAACGATTACAAATAACGGGCATCTACGTGCAACGCACGTTCTAAACAACTAGTTATAATATAAACATAGCTATTAATTATTTTTCTTACAATTTTAACTTAAACTGTATGTAACTTTAATTAATTTAACGTTATTTTACAAATTCTTTTTATAATATCTATTAATTAATTATTTGTATAACTTTAATTAATTTAATGTTCTTTTATAAATATTTTTATAATATCTATTAACTAATTATTTGTATAAATGTACTATAGTGATACGCACGTTCTCGTTTCCCTAGTGATGGACATTAAATGTTATGTAACACAAGCTATTTTTGTGTTTGAATGTTATAACTTCATGTATACAAAATTTATCGAAATAAAAGTATACTAAATTGATTTTTTTCATAATATAGAAAATATATTATATATTTAGAAAATATATGTTTTCATAATGTATTTTATTTTAATTAATAGTCTATTTAATTAAAAAAATGTATTTGGATTTCAATTATTAGTATAGAATAGAACAAATATAGCTAATATTATATAATCACAAGCTAATACTATAACATTATATTACTACCTATTTAAATATTAATTAACATATACCTTGTAATGTATAAATGGTCTCTTGATGATAAAATGTTTTTAATTTTTTTAATATTTTTTTTCTTATATTTTAAATCTGTTTGATTTGAAGGAAAATAATATTTATAAAATTTTTAAAATATATATATATATATATATATATATATATATATATATATATATATATATTTCTGTTTTTTTTGTCACTTTTTAGAGTTTTAATAATTTGTGAGCATGCCCATATTTTATTTTCTCTAATTGTAGTAGGTAAGTAATAATGTTACTGTAGTCAAAGTGATTATATTATTAATTCAAATCATATATTTATTTATTTTTTTAATATTATTTTGTTTGAGAGTATGAGAGTTGACTTAATTTTTTTTTTTGGGCACAGGTTGTGCGATTTCCATTCTTATTCGATTCTTGACAATAATCAAAACTAGAACGATAGTTCGATTCTTATTAAATTTGAAACCAAAATCATAGTTCGGTTCTTATTAAATTTGAAATTAAAATTAAAATCAAATGATTTAAGAATCGAAATTAAAATCAAACCATAATTCGGTTTGATTTAAGATCAACTCTTTAGTTTTGGTTCCTCAATTATGATTTTAGTTTTAGTTTCGATTCTCTCAATAAAAGTTATATATAATTCTCCATATTAATATCATATTTCTTTAAATTTAAAAGATTATAATATTAAACTAAAATTGCAATATATGGGAAGTGAAGAAGTTCATTTATAATAATTATAGTAACAGTATAAAATTATAATGTAATATTAAATCATGATTAATAATTAATAAATATGAATAATTTTTCCGTTTAAAACCCTATATTAAAATTTAAATCCTACACTAAAATGACGCTACTTAAACTCAACTTCAAATACCTCGTAATTTTGATTGGTAAATGCTATTATAACTCAACTTCAAATACCCTATAATAATTAATAAATATTAATTACTGATTCTTATAAATATAATAATCATTATATTATTTAAATTAATTGTTATGACAACAGAAGATATAATACAAAGTACACATGTTTTTAGAAACACTATAATTATAATTACAAAAGCTTTGAATGTTATAACTTCATGCTTATAGAAAGAATCATAAGCATCTATAGCTGTAATTATAGAATTATATGACTAAAAAGCTATAATTAAAATAATCATAAAATATTAATACATTTATATGATAAATTGATTATAATTTTATGTATATTATAAATCTAAACAACTATACATACTAGTTTATATATATACGAACGCCGGAGTAATAAACAAAACGTTGATGGACACCGGGTTTAAAGGTTAAAAGGCTGTCCCCTTCTTCACTTCATAGTTCTTTCACTAATCCAAAACCCGCGAAAACCCATGTTACTCTTCGAATCAAAACTAGAGGCAAAAGCAGTAGCAAATTTTCGAAATTCCCAAAAATTCGCCAATACCATATGGATCGAATCCAAGCAACAAAAGAACTCGCTTTCCGGGTCGGCTTCTCCGGCTACAGTGGCCATCTCAGAGTCGAGCCTCTGTCCACCGTAGAGAGCTACAATCCCGTCAAGTCGCTACCTGATTTTATCCTTGTAAGTATCTCAATTTATTAATTGCATCTTGCGCCTTGTGTGCATAGTAATAATTTGAACTCTCATTTATTGTTGTCCAGTCTAGGGCTTTAATCTACAAATATCTCGGTTTGTGATTGATTTTTTGCTTGAATTGTGTGCTGTTTAGTTACTAATTTGCGTTGCAAATGATATTAAGTTCATTGCTAGTGATATTGGAAGCAATTGTTGATGTTTTTCTGGTCTCTTGCCCATTTTGTGTTTGGAGTTTCTGGGAAAAAATGTCATATGAGTAGAGCTAATACAAAATTTCTAATGGTATAATTAGAACATTTATTTGCAATATAGATTTCAAAGAATTCAATAGTATTGTTTTGTTAGTGGTCCAACCATGGTTGCCTCTATTGGTGAAAATGTTTCACAGAAAATACTGTCCTAAATATCATTTTCTGCTTCTGTATTTTTGGTGTTTTAGTGTACTCAGTAAAATTGGTCAACTAATATGTTACACTCAAAGGAAATGCTAAGCTATTTCCAAAATGGAAAGTTACTTTATGGTTTTCACATACTCAGAAAATGGAAGGACTCAGTAGGGAACAAGTAAGGTGCATGCTCTAGGAAAATATTTTTTTTCTCCGCTAGACAATTATTCTCCATGAAATAAATGGAGCCTTTCAAAAGATACCTCGTTGAACAATGCAATTCTTGTTTCATTTATATTTTTCTTTGAGTATTTGAATCATAATTCAGTTGAAACAAAATACTGTTAGACATATTGTCAATTACTTTTCACCTTAATATATTTCAGCCTCCTGCCTTCCCTAGGGAGACATATGAATCAATAAAGGAGCACATAGAAGAGGAATATCTCCTTCCAAGATTAGATCCTGATGAATTTTCAGCAGAAAAAGCTGGAAGGCAGTGGGATTTTGACTGGTTTGAGAGGGCAAAAGTTCTACCGGAGCCTTCATTGCCACGATCCATTGTGGTTCCAGTATGGGAGTTACCTTTTAGAAGAAAAAAATCAGGATCAGAACAAGGAATATGGGAACCAAATTCATTACAGGTACAAGGTGTTCTCCAAATATTTACACTTTTCTTCTTTGAAATTCTTATCAACTTAGCATATGAGTTTAGGTATCACATCCATTTGTTTTATTGTTTACAAAAATTCCAGTAGAATGTTCACGCCAAGGGAGACTTGAGGAGCTTTGGCAGGATTTCTGACTCATTATTTTTCTATCTTGCTGGTTTTAACTTCTGCTAGAAAGCTGCTTGTTATGTTGTTTAGGTGGATGTCTCAGAATTAACTGTTGGAGCTCAGGATTCTAGTCCTTTGCCACGGATTGTTGGACCTGCAAAGGACTTTGTGAGAGGGAGCATTAACAACCGCCCTTTTCATCCAGGAGGTTTAGATAATTCTCAATCTCTGGAGAGAGTTCTACCTGCTGGTGCTATTAATGGTGAATGGGTGCATGAACTGCTGAATGGTGGCCCAGCTCAATCCATTCCTCCAAGCCTTAAGAGAGGATTAGATCTTGGAGATCTTAAGGTAACCAACTTGATGTAAATTTAAATTGTAAAACTCCAAAGAAAATAAATTTACAAAATTCCTAATCTTTACAATTTATTTGACAAATTCTTTACGCTAACTTTTCTTTGTTATTTCTTCTGAAGGTGTACCCTAGTGCATGGAATGTTTACAAGGATCAAAGTCCAATTTGTACCACACCAGAGGAAAAGTTGGTCTGTTGCTGGATTGTTTTGCCAATTTAACTACTTCAATCATATGAGATACTACTCTTTGTATTTACATGCCTAAGAATATTATGTTTGGGTGGTACATTTTGCAGAATGAGTTGTCGATACAGTTTGATGACTTGTTCAAGAAGGCCTGGGAGGAGGATATTGTTCCAGAATATGCGGGAGATGGTATGTAATTATTTGGAGTGCCTTTTTCATAGGTGCATATTTCAAAAAAGTTATATTCTTATGAGCACAGATCTATGAAGGTGCTTGATAATATTTGAGGCCCTTTGAGTTGGATGATGAAGATAATATCCAATGTGGCTAAGTAGGGGATCATATTGAATTATAATGGCAGTTTGATATGCAGAATTTACCCTGCAATGGATCGATTTTTATTTTAGAATGATATGGAGTCACTGTCCTTTTAGAGGCCAAGTTCAAATTGACAATATCCAAATGGGTGTATACATTCAGAGTTCTGCAAAAATGTGGGAACATTTTGATGATTTGTCATTTGCACTAGATTTCAGCTTCTAGTACTGAAGCATTGAAGCACACTGTACTGGAATTTGTTTAACACTAAACAAACCCAAAGTTTAATAATTTAATCTTACTGAGACATCTCAAAAGTAAGCAGAATAGAAAAAGAATAATTTTGATATACAATGATTTTTTTTCTAGCACATGATTTTGTTATTGTTTATATGGTTAAGAATAAATGTTGATGATTATCATATCATGTAAAGTGATGCACAAATATCGGTTCACACAATAGTTAGGAGATTGAAATCAAGCATGAATTTTCAAGTTGCCTCTTCCATTTTCTTATCAGATTAATAAACTACTTTTTCTTCTTGTGTGCTGCTTGAAGCTTTAATTGCATGTTTAAAGCAAGAATAGTATTAGATTAATTTTCCCCCCCTTTTTATGGAAGTTCTATTTGGTAGTGTTTTATAGGTAAACTATTAGCTGAAATCACACAATAGACACAAGCACACAGATGAGAAAAAGACAAAGAAAAACAAACGCGATTTTTCATGTGGTTCGGCAAGTGTGTCCCTACATCACCATGACAGTTGTGTGCCTTTTTTTTTGTTTTTACATTCACCAAAAAGAATATTTAACAGCCTTATTTATAGACACTAGGTCCAAAGCCTACTAAAAATAGCAATTGCATAAAAACCCCGCAATAATGAACATGACAATTATACAAGTGTGTTGTATCTGCACCCCTGACTTCCTTTTGATAGGTTAAACGAAAATAAACCACAATCCAATGTGGCCTTGTGGCATAGCCATGACTTAATGAACAATAACAATATGGGCCATAAATCATCGAACTTGGACATCCAATTGTGTTCAATTTTAGAAAAGAATATAATTCATATTTATTCCTCATGCTTGCATTTTCTTTAAGAGTACATAATGCTTGTATTTGTTAGAACAAAAACCCGTTCTTGGCCCTTTCCTGCAAACTTGAGCTTTCAGGTTGACTTCTACTTTATATAATTTAAGTGCCTCTTTGATCAAATGGTCTACAGCTCAAATCCTCAGCACACCCCCATATCATTAATCAGATTTCGGCACGAGATGAACTTTTGCTTATTGATGTGTCAAGTAGAATGGGAGTTTGTGTGAGGAGGTCGTAGGCGTTAAAGGAAAGCCTTAAGTGCAAGGTGCATACTGGCCCAAGTGCCAGCACTAGGTTGGGTGACATCTAACAGGTGCACGCCCTTTTTTCTTTGCATGAGGCCCAAGAAAGGTGTTTCTCACAAGCCTTTTCCTTTAACAAGCTCTTTCATTTGTAAAAGACGCCTCCACGGCACTGTTAGACTTGGCATCTCTGGATCTATAAGGAATCCGGAACTGGCATACCTAAAAGTTATTGGTAATGCTATCTTTATCGCTGAATTCTACTAGACAACTATCCTTGGAGTCTCTAGCCAATAACCTTTTCATTTCTGACATTCACACATCTTGAATCTCTCTTTGCCTACCTTGTTTGGAGTCTTTTTGTTTCTCTTTTCCTTTCCTTTTACTGCTTTTTTTTTCATGAATAATAATACTGAAAAAGATATCTCCCTGTGCACTCTGTTTTTCTTAATTCTATGTTTTATGTGTGTGTGTTTTTCCTCCCTTGGGAGGTTAGATTGTTAACTTTAGATTTTTGCTTATTCTCTCTTACTTCTACTCCTATTTCCTCCTGTGAGATTAATGTTAATACTGCTTTTGAAGGTCATTTATCAGAAGAGGAGTCTCCAGATTTCGATGCTGATCTCAGAAAGGTTGATGTGCCTGGAAATGTGTCTGAGGCTGAATCATCTGTGTTGGATGAGATTTTGTCTGCTGAATCTGGTGCATTGACATCAAAATCTAACAGAACTAGTGAAGGTGGTGGCCACAAGCTGAAAGAGGTAACTACATCACATTCAAATGATGTTATGACTTTCACTCAGAATCTCAATGTTCCTTGCTGGATTAATTTGATTTAATGAGTCCATATCTTGACAGGCCTGGGCTCTCAGTGGCAATAATGAATGGATTGCAGAGCGCTTCCATGAACTAGTCCCTGACATGGCACTTAATTTTTCTTTTGAGCTGGATTCATTCCAAAAAGAGGTACTAATCAGCACAATCCCTTTCATTTATGAAGTAGGCTCACTAAGAAAAAAGCTGCCTGTAAAATTTCCTATGAGAATTATGCCATGTTGAACATTCTAAATTGGTAGGCGTATTATGTTCATCTAACCAAGGTGTTCTATTGGGACTTATTTTTCAATTCTTTTGAAAATATTTTTTATAACTTCCACTTTCTATTTGTTTTGACAATAATTAGTCTCACTTCCCACAAATAGCTTGCTAGTATAAATGCCTAGGATCATTAAAAGCCTTTGAGAAATCGAACCAAAGAGCACCATGACATCTTTTGCAAACAAATTTACTGTGCAACCTAAAGCAATGCATATAAGAATTGAAGACTTCAGAAGGGATAATTGATTTTGCTTTTCATTGCACTTTCATTTTGTCACAATACAGCTGCTTTCTTCAGAACTTCCTTTGAAATTTTTGCCTTAACAAGCATTACATTGTTAATTGCATAGTTATTAAATGCATGCCTCAGGTGCACCTTACTTATGGAGCAAGGGCTTGCATATAACAGCCCAGAGGCAGGCAACTGAGGTGCTGCCTCTGGTGCATATGAGTGCTGCTTTGCACCGGCGCAGAAAGGTGCGCCTTTGCATTTTGCTTTTGTCCTGAATAAACGGCTTTTATTTTTATGTGATCCAGCCGTCTCCAGATAGCACATTAGCATCTGTTTACATAAAAAGAAAAAATAAAAGAAACAAAACAGGAGCCCTATTGCCTTGTTCTTCGGCTACAAGAGCCCTTCGCAACTTGTTGTGCTTGTGTTTTTAATCACTATGGTTACTTGATGATAGAATTTTAATGCATTGGCAAATCTGTCTCTGAGGGAAAAATCTTGTTTACCCCTTCCATTGCAGCAACAGACAGCCAATATTCTGTCTTGAAGGGTAACTAGAAATCTAATTGCTGCTTGCCTAAGCAGCTTCTTTTCTCTTCCTCATTATTTTGATTTAATGATATTGCAGGCTATATATTATTTGGAAAAGGGAGACTCTGTTTTCGTGGCAGCTCATACCTCAGCTGGAAAGACAGTTGTGGCAGAATATGCTTTTGCTTTAGCATCAAAAGTATGATATTCTAAGTCTAGTACATGTGATGATGTTTAGAATTATTTTTCCTGGGACTCCAGATATCTTACAACATACTTCTCATTTTAAAATCTATGCCACAGTGGGTTAATCTTGTGTTTTCTTGTCATGCAGCACTGTACTAGAGCTGTCTATACTGCTCCCATTAAAACAATCAGCAACCAGAAGTATCGGGATTTTTGTGGGAAATTTGATGTTGGCCTTCTCACTGGAGATGTTAGCTTGAGGCCAGAGGCTTCTTGTCTCATCATGACCACTGAAATATTGAGGTCAATGCTTTACCGAGGTGCTGATATTATAAGAGACATTGAATGGGTATAATGCATTGGTGTTGTGTATTTTTCTTTCCCAATAGTAATCTTTCTTCTGCCTTTGATGTTTCAAATTCTTTCATTCATCTATTTTTCGGCCTTTCAGTGGTAAACTGCTGAGTTATCATTATTATTATCTTTTTCCGTCTTTGAGGTAGGTCATATTTGATGAAGTTCATTATGTCAATGATGCTGAAAGAGGTGTTGTTTGGGAAGAAGTTATAATCATGCTTCCAAGGCATATAAATATTGTCCTCCTCTCAGCCACGGTATATAATTCTTCCCTATCTAGATATTTTGCATGAATATTACCATTGAATTTGTTGTGTTGATAGTTTGAACACTGACTCAAGATGGATGTGCTGCATCTCTTGTGTGTTACTTATTCTTTGGCACCGAAATGTCATATGCGCTTATTCTATCATGACTGAAATTTTATACTGCTTGCTTGTGGGTTTGACTTCCGTGATGGTATTGTTTGATCTTCAAAATTTATTAATCGCAATGCTTTGTGTTTTAAGGGAAGTGTTGGATGCCAATTGAATTTGTTCTTACACACTGAATGAGTTGCTTAATATTTACTTTGTAACTATGCCTTCCCTGGAAGGTCATAACTAGGTAGCATGGCTTGATAGCATATTTTGGTTATAAGTCGTTTCCGCTTTGCCCTTCTCTTTGTACTGAACCATTGAAGAAGTTTTAAGTTGCTCATTACAGGTACCGAACACAGTTGAATTTGCAGACTGGATTGGCCGGACAAAACAAAAGAAAATCCAAGTTACTGGGTTAGTTTAACTCTTACTTTAATAAAAATGTTCAAATACTTGAATTTTTTAAAGGACATTGAATTATTAACTTTTCACTTGTTTAGTCTTGCATGCTTTCAAGAATAGAAGTACTGAAGAAAGGAATTTTATAATTTTTTTTTTTTGTTCTTGTATTGTTGCTCATTTCCCTTCTGCTTCATATGTTTTCAGAACTACAAGAAGGCCAGTCCCCTTGGAGCATTGTCTATTTTTTTCTGGTGAACTTTACAAAATATGTGAGAATGAAGCTTTTATACCTCAGGGTTTGAAAGCTGCCAGGGATGCACACAAGAAAAAGAATACAAGTGCGGTTGGTATTGGATCTGCAGCAATGCGGGAGGGGGCTCAGGGTCAAAAACGTGAATTTTCTAATCGTAACAAACAGAATAAGCATTCTGGTTCACAAAATTTTGGGAGTGGGGGGAATCAACAA
This sequence comes from Jatropha podagrica, assembly GCA_947857235.1. NCBI lineage: Eukaryota > Viridiplantae > Streptophyta > Magnoliopsida > Malpighiales > Euphorbiaceae > Jatropha > Jatropha podagrica. The sequence goes on from CANUEP010266868.1 coordinate 30,463, forward strand.
AGTGCAAGTGGCCAAAATAACTGGGGGTCAAGGAGGTCAGAGGCTTCACTATGGTTGCAGCTTGTCAACAGACTATCAAAGAAATCCCTATTACCTGTATGTGTGATTGTTTTCATCAAGTACCAATTATTTATAGTTTTATGGTTGTACATTAGACTTCTTATTAAGTAATCAGTACTTCATAAAAATAAAAATTATTTAAATGTGAGTATATAAATAATTTTGTTGTCTAATCACTTAATTTTTTTTATCTAAAAATAAATTTTAAAACTTTATCACTCATATACATACACTGAATTCTATCAACAACAGCAACGAAAACAACAACTAAGCCTTAATTCCAAACTAGTTGGGATTGGCTTACAAATCCTTTTTCAATTATGCTCTTTTAATAGCTAAATTCTGCTAACATTAAGAGAAAATAGATTTTTTGCAACAATTTCCTGCTATGTGATTGTAGGTCTATCTCTTTCACGTTTAGCACCCTCCACCACTAACATATCACACTTATGAACCTGTGCATATGATTGTAACTGAATTATATATGGAAAAAATTGGTCTCAATCCAAAAAGGAAAAAAGTCAAAAGCATATGTTGGGATTCAAACCCTGTAGTGTGACATGATGCACATTTACTTTGATGGAAGGCATGGTTTCTAAATTGAAGTGCTCCTTTATTAAATGAATAATGGAAACATACTTACATTAGTTTTCTAGCTACTGGTCTAAATTTGGAAAAACTCGAGAACTATTTTGTTGTTCTCCATTAAGAAAATTTTGTAGCTATGGAAAAGCTTTATAATCCAATTTTCTTGGAATCATTTCCTTGAAAATAGGCTTTTCCCACAACTAAAAAAGTTCTTAAAATTCCTTCTTATTCTTTCTTTGACAAATGGAGTTAAGTTTGCATTTGACATTTTAAATATTTTTTCTTGATGTTCCTATAGGAGACAATTGAAAACCTCAAACTGACTGGTGTGGGTCAGTCTTTTGAATACTGCGATAGCATCAAATGATTCATGCTGTTTCTAATGTATGCCAAAAACTTTAAAATGCAGCATAGGAGTTTCCTTCTTTTATATTCTGAAATTCTTGTCATTGGACTCTCAGGTAGTTATATTTTGTTTCTCAAAGAATCGGTGTGATAAATCAGCAGATAGTATGTCTGGAACTGACCTCACTAGCAATTCTGAGAAGAGTGAGATCCGTGTTTTCTGTGATAAAGCATTTTCACGATTAAAGGGATCTGACCGGAATTTACCACAGGTTTGACAGCTAAATATTCATTCATATTCTATTGATATAAATATGATTCAGATTCAATATACTAATTTGATTTGCAGATTGTCAGAGTTCAGAGCCTTCTTCGTAGAGGAATTGGTGTACATCACGCAGGACTTCTTCCAATTGTTAAGGAAGTAGTTGAGATGCTTTTTTGCCGTGGAGTCATTAAGGTAATTTTTCTCTGATTGTGGATTGCTTTAATATTGTATGATGTTCACCCTTAGTTTCTGGAGTGTTCTGTATTAATTGATGATGCTCTTATGAGATTGAAGAATTACACAATTGAAGTTTCTTAGCTATGTTTTGCACTTTTCATTAATGTTGCTTTTCAGGCAGTTACATAATTATGTTGTGTTTGTTTTCTTTTAGGTGCTCTTTTCAACGGAGACATTTGCCATGGGTGTCAATGCCCCTGCTAGGATGGTGAGTTTCCTTCATTACTAATTTTGAAAAATGGAATGATGTGTTGTACGACAGTATCATATTTCCTGGGATGTTTACTTACCTAGAGTCTCCTTGTTGTGTTTATGTTATGTTCCCGAGTTAGCGATCTGGTTTGGCATTGAGTAACAGGAAAGTCAGTCCCTGTATCAGATACAAGTCTGAATTTATAAGTGTTTCTGCCTTTTCCAACTATGATGGCTGGTTTAAGGGCTCGTTAGAGAGAACCCTTCGTTCTCATAAATAAATGACAATTTTTTAGGAAAAATAACCACTTCCATTTCATGTTTTGCTTCCAAATAAATAACATTCAGTTTACATGAAACAAATAACTACCCCATATGCATAACTGCATCCCCACTACAACTTTCTAAAACTGGAAGATAAAAACTAAAAGAAAATATGTAATTACATAATTACACACATATAACTGAAAATAAGAAATAAATCAGATGCTTCAAGTCTTCAATGCTTCTCTCTTTCTTCTTGCCATGCATATACCTCTTGTAAACTCTTATCCCATCTACAGCTACAGTGGCAGGTTTGCTATCTGCCTGCAAATCTTATACTGTAACAATTTATCTCTTCTTTCAACTCTGTCAATACGTTATTCTCTTTAAACTTAGTTTCTTATACTTCTGTTCTTATTGTTCCTTTGTTATTTTTCTACTGGTGTTTAATATTTGAATTTTTAAGTGGTAAACAAAATGATTAAAGGGCTCTTCCTGCTATTGAAAAAGGAGAGTGAATCATTTGGTTGAGGTTGACTTTGAAATTGGAACTGATCAACAGAAAAGTGCATCTCTGATATGACTTCTTATCTCAGAATTGTTGGGATTGGCAATAGGTTACACCTGTCACATTTCTAGTTAGTTTTGGGTGGATGCTATCCTCTTACTGTTACTTGAAGGCACTAGTCATATGTTGGTCTTTAAGTGAAAATCAAGAGTTGTTTTGTCATTATCATGCATTATTAGTGTAGCAGTGTCAAGCTTTCTAATGGTCTAATCCTTTTGCTCATTGTTGGAATCACCAGACTTGAGGAATTCATTGAATTTTATGTCTGCTAACTAGTGAGAAACTACATGCATTGGTCTTACACAGATTATCATGGGTTTCACGTGCATGATTACTACCAGTTCTAGATTTGAGATGCATAAATCTAATCTCAACTTTGCCTTGACATAATTTGCAGGTTGTATTTGATACTTTAAGGAAGTTTGATGGCAAGGAGTTTAGACAATTACTTCCTGGGGAATATACTCAAATGGCAGGTCGTGCTGGGAGAAGAGGACTTGACAAAATTGGTACAGTTGTTGTGATGTGCCGTGATGAGATACCTGAAGAGAGAGATTTGAGACATGTTATAGTTGGAAGTGCTACGAGGCTTGAATCTCGGTTTCGATTGACTTATATTATGATCTTACATCTCCTCCGTGTAGAGGAATTGAAGGTACTTCTGAATTTATGTTTTCTAAAATATGTAATAGTGCAACAGTTAGTAAATAATTATCAAACTAAAATTAATGTTTTTGATTGCTTGTCTTTTGGAGTTGCATGATTTTCAAAATGTTTTAATTTATATTTTGCGTGCATATTCAATTTCCAACTGTAGGCTATGCTTGCTTTGGAATTGAAATGTAAAAAAATTGAAGCTACAATGTGTTGCATGCTTGTAGAGTCAATTGTACTTTTGCTTGCAACTTTGGACATGACTACAGCATGCAGATATTTGTGCTTCTTTGGGAACACCGATCCCTCTGTCACAATTATGTTTAGTTGTTTAGTGTGTTGACCTCTACATATGCATTCCCAGAATTTGCCATAGCATAGTTTTTTGGTGCATTTCTTCCACTGGGTCAATTTCATTGATTCTTTTTCTGCAAGTATGAAATATAGAGATGCCATAAATCCTGAAAAATGGGGGATGGATGATAAGCAAGACTGATGAATTCAATTTTTAAACTTATTCTGTAGATAATAAAAAGACCAGGGTAAACATTTCCTTTGGCAAATTCAAGAACCTCCTATTGCATTGTGCCAAGCTTATAGAGAATGTGGCTTATTACATGAAACTCCGGATTTTTAAAGATGTTTTACCCTGATTTCTTGGAGGACAAGCATGAAAAACAAAAGATGTTTATAGATATAATGCTCTTGAAGTCTACTATTTTCGTATAGGGAAATTTGGTTGTTAAGACGTTACAAATAATTCAGTTGTGATGGTTAAATTTCGCCTTGAGGTTCTCATTTAAATCAAATGTCAGAAGATCGTTGCTCTGGGTGAAGGTGCAATGTTGAGTTTCTTACAGCCAAAGGAGTAATCTCTGCGTATAGCATTAAATTTTGTAGTTAGGCACATAATTGGGTCTTTTGTTTCTATTTTCCTCCTTCCCAAGTCCGGCTTGTGGTTTTCTTGGAGTCTTCATATCCATCAGTGAGTTCATTTCACCAGACCGGGGACTTAACTGCAGGTGGAGGACATGTTGAAGAGAAGTTTTGCTGAGTTTCATGCTCAAAAGAAACTTCCTGAAACACAGCAAATTCTAAGGCGAAAGCTTGCTCAGCCTACTAAAGCTATTGAGTAAGTATAACAGCAATAGAATCTGGACCTTTAGCCTTCATGTCAACCTTGGTATTTTTCTTCGCTTTCAAAGTGAAATGTCCTTGCATCAGTTACCAATGCAGGATATTTTCATGATGTCGTGTATGCCTAATATGTCTGTGCTTTATTATTCTTTTAGCTTTGGATCTTCTGATAATTCTGTGCTTGGCTCTTAAATGTTTTCCAAATTTTGTGATTTCAAACTGAGAACCTAATTGCAGTTAATTTACTACGGAAAATGCTTTATAGAAAGAAAACACCCCCTGATAATAACACTCAGTTACTGTTATCTGCTCTCTTAAATCGGGTCCACCAACCTGATATGGATATCCCTGACAACTATTGCTGGCTTTAATACTCTAACGAATGTTGCCTTGCAAGTTTTGCTTCAATGGCTTGGCTATATTTGTCTTAGAAACTTCTCTTGCTCCACATGTATGTCATATTCATTTGCGTACATTTCATGATTCTGAACAATTGGAATATGCAAGATCACTGGGAAAAAATGATGAAGCTCATTCGAACAAGTTTGAAATGCAGTTATAATGATTTTATTTAGACTAATTACTGAACACCCCTCAGGATTGGCTTAATATCCATTTTCATCCATGTTGATTAAAAATGGGGTACATTGGTCCATGAGGTTTAATGACTTCATTCCTTAGTCCTTGTGGTACAAGATTATGAATTTCTTATTACACTTTAATCCCAAAAATTTAAATTTATTGTAATTTTTCTTGTATTGTTCTATTATAGATTCCTTCGGGCCCTCAAAACTTGGTCTTTTTGCTAACAATAGCATTGGGATAAAGTTATTAGTTGTGCTTAAATAAGCATAAGAATTTAAGCAGCATTGCAAATAGTATGTCATATTTGTTGCCGCAGCTGATGTTGTTTTTGTTTCCTTGTACTTGGAATAAATTTAGTGGGTACTTACTAATTTTCTTACACATGTCTTTGAATCTTCTCATAAACTGTGAGGAAGTGAAGTACTCTGAAGCTTATTACTTGATTAATCATCTTGTATATTTCTTCCTGCATTATTATTTTTTGGATCATCAAGTATGGCTCTTTGGATGTAGATGTATAAAAGGCGAACCAGCAATTGAAGAATACTACGATATGTACTTGGAAGCTGAAGAATATGGAAATCAGATATCAGAAGCAGTTATGCAGTCCCCTGCTGCCCAACACTTCCTTACTCCTGGAAGAGTGGTGGTTGTGAAGTCACACTCAGTGAGTTCTAATTTGTGGTTGTTGCATATATTTGACTATATTTTTTTGTCTTAAATATGATTCCCATATTTATTAATTCTCTCACTAAAAAAGAGATAAATTTATGCTCTATGTTGGCTGAAGCATTATTGTTGTGCTGTAATTGATAAAGGCACGGTTCTTTAATGAAGTTTCTTGATTGAGTATATGAAGTTCAACTAATCGTTCTTGCTACTGGCATTCACTAATTCTAATGGAAATGTTGAGTTGGTTTCAGTTTTGCAAATAGTTAAAACTATAAAACTACTCTTAAGGTGTACAAAAGCTGAATATGATAAGAGTATTGAAGCACAGTATTGTTGACATGTAGTCAAAAGACTTGGACACAAGCATAGTAATGATGAAGGTGAATGACATAAATTTGCTAGGAGTTGCTGATTCTCTTTTGATTGAATGTTGTATGCTATAGAAGTCAAGATAAAAATTTTAAACCGAACGAATTTAAATGGTAAGAAAGGATGATTCCCATGCATAATTTTTTTATCAGTGATGGTCTTTAACATAGCAATTACGAAGTTCACTCTCATTGGAGTCTCATGGTTAATTTCAGACCATTGCAGTCGCTAAGTTCAATATGTATTAGCAAAATCACGCAATTTTGATTTTTGTTTCAATAAAATCAGTATTGCTAATTATGACAGTTATGAAGTTCATTCTCATTAGAGTATCAGGGTTAATTTCAAACCATTGAACTTTTTTCATCAATTTTTGCAATCGCTAAGTTTCAATATTTGTAAGCAAAATCACTCTAACTTTTTTATTTTTGTTTCAATAAAATCAGTCTGCTAGTTTTTTGATTAAATTTTAACTATAGGGTTACCATTCTTAGCCATCACATTAAAAACATTACAAAATCTCTATTAAAATTTAGTAAGAGTGGCTTTATCTATTCATATGTATATAAAAAAAGAAGGTAGGGATGTTGCTGTTCATAAGAAGCACTGAATTCCCTTCCTCTTTCATCTTTTCCTCTCACTTACAACTTTGCTGTCGTTCCTTATTTACTATTTACTCTTAGTTATTTTTTACAACAAATATTTTATTTTGTCTATTATTTATTTATTTTCCATAGATATGCTTTTCATCTTTTTTGTTTCACTTTTCCCCTGCCCTTTTCTTCTTTTCTTTTTATTACAGCTTTACAATTATTCTTTCCATTTTTTTTAACAATGAATATCTATTTTTCCTCTTTTTTTGCCCTTTTTTTAAGCAAAGTTACTGTTTATTTTTTACCCTTATTATCATTGATTCCTCTAATAAGGTACACTGGATCAACATAAAAAGATCTACAAATATAAATAATTAAATATGTAACAAATTAAAAGCATGAATACTTTTCACCTATATTTTGATTAATTACTAAAAGATCATTCATTTCAAAAATGTTTTTTCATACATTGCATGCAATTTAATTTTATGATTTTGTAATTAGTTAACATAATTAATTTCTCTATAAATTATTTTCATGAATCATATATAAAATTATTATACACTTCTATGAGGAGGAATATTTATTTTTTAAAAATTATTAGTCCAAAATAATTTCTAGAAAGAAATTGTTTATCTACTTCAATTACTTAATTCATTCTAATAATATTTTTCTTTTGTTAAATTATTTAAGACAACCAACCTTTTTCAGAGTATTTGATTTAATATACATTGTAATAGATTAGTTGAAATATTTTATAATAATCTTATTATTTTTAATTAATAAAAATAAAATAAAAAGTTACAATGCTTTATTGATTATTATATGTATTTAAAAGATTAATTTGTAATAAATAATATTTATAGTTTGGCCTTGCTGGCGAAGCACATGCAGATCCAACTAATTGAAATAAATTCAAAGTTGAGTATTCTATGAATACAAATTGGAAATTCGCGTGACCACATTGAAATTTAGTGATAAGTTCCGTCATCATGAATGTAACCAGCCTAGGAGCATAATTTTTTACTTTTTTGACCTTGTTGAAATAGAAAATGGCTGACCATTTCATATTATTACTTTGTTTTTATTTTTTATTTTTTATTTTATTCTGTAGCTAAGGTTGTTAAACTTGTGGAATTGTCAATTACAGGCACAAGACCACTTGCTTGGAGTAGTTGTGAAAGGACCTTCTACCAATATGAAGCAATACATAGTTTTATTTCTGAAACCTGATTTGCCATCATCAATGCCGGTCTCTGAGCTGCAAGATAAGAAGAGTGGTGATAGCCCACAAGCTTATTTGCTTATGCCAAAATCGAAGCGTGGTGGAGAAGAGTACTTCTATTCTGCTGCTACACGCAAAGGATCAGGTGCAATCAACATTAAATTACCATACCAAGGCAGTGCTGCTGGTGTCAGTTATGAAGTTAGTGGCATGGATACTAAAGATTTCTTATGCATATGCAATAGTAAAATTAAGATTGACCAAGTTGGACTTCTTGAGGATGTTAGCAACAGTGCTTTCTCTAAGACAGTCCAGCTGTTGTCAGAACTGAAATCTGATGGAAATAAGTACCCTCCTGCCTTAGATCCACTGAAAGGTAAAATTATTTGTTGATGAATACCATATATAAGTTCCCGGAAAAATGCACTGTATAATTTGTAAGGTCTGATGGGCTTGCAATTTGGCACAGAACCCATCTTTGAGGACCGTTTCAGTTTTTCATTGGCAATTATGATAAATGCAATAACATTCTTGGGTGTACCGGCATTAAACTGCTTTCATTTCAATTGTGTTGGAAGCTGTTTATTTTGACAAAAATTACGAAAGTAACACTTTAGTCGGTCCCAACATGAAATCTTCATTTGTCTTGCAAGCCATATGCAATACCTTATTTTCATGCTGCAACTTTCTTTGCTTTAGCAAACACTAATCCCTGGATTTTTAGGATAATCTTCTTTGATGAGGTTTTGTCTTCTGTAGTTGTGTACCATGGTTCTGACATTTTTCTTTTCCCAGAAGATTAGTTCCCGTCTTATTTCTATCCTAATGGCTTTCTATTAGTATTATCACATCGTCAGAAATCACTATTTTTCTGCTGTTGATGCATTGTTCAGTGATCTCACCGTATGTCATATGTGAGAGTCATGACAACATGGCTGCTGTTTATCTCCCTTGCCTTCATATGCCTATGGACTAAGATTATGCCGTATATTATGTGAAGTAGCAAGGCTGGATGTTTTAATATCATTGGTTATATATGAACTGTCTTAGAGATCCTGAACTAGAATGGATTTTCCTTGATATCTAACATATTGCTTAGAAGGGTCAAGGATCTTTGACCAACCATATGATAGTGCATTGTTACAGTCATCATATGCACGATGTGTTCATCTTAGATTGATAAGCAAATTGTAACAAAGACATTCATTAAGATGCTGATTTTTTTATGCTTACAGTCATCCTCTGCATAATGAAGTAACCCGTCCATTGTCATCAAACTATAACACATATATGCATTTTGGTTCTCTCTCTTGTTCTATCTGTTGTTTGTGTTTATGATGGTGAGCTTTTCATAGCAGCTATCTTGAGTCTTGAAGTTGCTTCTAAGTTGGTGGTTCTGTTTTAGATCTGAAGATGAAAGATTGGAAACTTGTGGAAGCATACAAAAAGTGGACTAGCCTGTTGCAAAAGATGGCAGTGAATAAATGTCATGGTTGTATAAAATTGGAGGAGCACATTGCCTTGGCAAGAGAGCTGAAGAAGCATAAAGATGAAATTGATAACCTAAGATTTCAAATATCAGATGAAGCACTGCAACAGATGCCAGACTTTCAGGGCAGGGTATGTTTTTCTGGGCTTTCTGATGCTAATGGTCTCATGAGTCATGACAATCGTAAAACACTCTTTATGAACAATTTGAATGGTGTGCTTGCAGATGGATGTTCTAAAGGAAATTGGTTGTATCGATGCTGACCTCGTTGTTCAAATTAAAGGTCGTGTTGCTTGTGAGATGAATTCAGGGGAGGAGTTGATATGCACAGAGTGTTTATTTGAGAACCAACTTGATAATCTGGAACCAGAAGAAGCAGTGGCAATAATGTCTGCCTTTGTGTTTCAGCAGAGGAACACTTCTGAGCCTTCTCTTACTCCCAAACTATCTGAAGCTAAAAAGAGGTGATTCCTCATTCTATCTGCTGTAGAATGCTTTCTACTCATAATTTTTCTCGAAAGTTGTCATTGAAAATTTGTGCATTTTTCCCTAAATGCTCCTTTTCTCTTCAAAATTAAATCAAAACATGTTAGCAGACACCTGTCTTGACACATCAGTACACCTAGTACGTCTCCTTAGTTCCTTGTAATACTTTCAAATTTTGTTTTTCATATGATACTGTGCATCAACATATAGTGGAAATGGATGCTCACAAGGTCCTACCTTCTAAGTATACTCCCATGTAAAATTATATGCTCTTGCGATTTTCTAACTACAAAGGAGTCTTAGAGCCTTAGTGCAAGGCATGCACTTGAGAGTTGAGAGACAAAATGCAGAAGTAAAAAGAATTCTAAATAAGATTACTGCCCACATGGAAAAGTTGCAAGCAGAGGACCCCAAAAGTTTATTGAATATAAGGATACAACTTTTCCATTCTTCCCTTCTCTTCTAAAGTTGCAATCTCCTTAGTATGAACTAATTGAGTTCCAAAATATATCTGTAAGGGCCCATTATACTTCTATAAGCTTTTATGATATTTATAACTGTAAGGCCCAAAAACTTCTGCTGTTTGCTTGCACAAATAAAAAGGATAAAGTGAAAAATAATGATATAAAGCACTCCATGATGATTAAATAAATAGAGGGAAAAGGCAAAAAGAAATATGAGCCTAGGAGGGGAAAGGACCTGGATATGATGATCCAAAAAACTGTTCTTTGCTGAGATTGAAGGTGTCCAAATTTAGGATTATGAAGTCTCAGTGACAAGTGATTTTAGAGATAGTGGTTGTCTGGTTGGATTATAGCGACTTTTTGTTGATGGTAATGGTTTCTCCAGTGTCCAGCCTCTAATGACTTTGTTGCCTAGAAATCCTGGATTCTAATTCTGGAACTTAACTTTAATATTGTACTTCCGTTTTTTTTTTTTCTTTTCAATTTCTTAATCTAATCCCAGATATTTGTTCTCTTCAGACTCTATGATACAGCAATAAAGCTTGGAGAACTTCAAGTCAACTGCAAACTACAGATAAGCCCTGAAGAATATGCACAGGAGAATCTGAAGTTCGGTCTTGTAGAAGTAGTTTACGAGTGGGCAAAGGTCTCTTCTAAAACTCCTTTGACTCCATTTGGTTAACTTGCTGAAATTGTTCTTTCGTCTTTTGCTATTATATTGAATAATAGCTAAAGACAAAAGAAGCAACATTAGCAGGTTTACAAAATATAGCTTAGTTGTACTGCTCTATAGTTTATTAAATGGCCTGTAATCTTTTTTTCTTGTGGCAGGGAACTCCATTTGCTGATATCTGTGAGCTTACTGATGTTCCTGAAGGCTTGATAGTGCGAACCATTGTCAGACTGGATGAGACATGTCGCGAGTTTAGAAATGCTGCGGCTATTATGGGTAATTCTGCACTCTACAAGAAAATGGAAGCTGCATCCAATGCGATAAAACGCGACATAGTTTTTGCAGCTAGCTTATACATTACAGGAGTATAATTATACCAACACTCTAATTAGTCCATGTCTTACTGAAGTACACAAAGGGATTCATACTTGTTATTGAAGCCATTGTGTATTTATATTAGTGGATGGCTATTACTAACGAAATTCTTTAGCCTATTTTTTTTTTTTCTTTTTTCTTTTTCATTCTCTATTCACTATTAGGATAAGGAAACTGGGCAATGATATTTTCAGTTGACAGGCTAGGTTGAAAGCAAATGGTATAAAAATATATGCACACAAACTAAGGCTATAACCAATGGCATTTAAATTAATTTTTAAAAATTAAGTTTTAACTCGTAGAATATTTAATTTTTAATGTTATTTAAATAACAATTATTAATTAATCAAACAGCTATGCTTTGCTAAAGTAACCAATAGCAGTTAAAATACCACATGCAAGGTGTTCATAATAATGAATAATCAAACAAAGGGAGCATTAGATTCAATCTTTAGCCTTATTAAATCAATCGAGTACAGTTTACTTCATTGAAATACCACAAGCATCCAACTGCCAATTACAATGCAATTAATACTCATACCAGACCGATAAATTGTCTAATAGCAACCATATTGAACACTCTTTTATCACGAGTGAGCATAATATGTAGAGAAGATTTTTATATTTAGGTAGGTCTAGCTTTGATGAAAGACACATCCTCCAACCACCCTTCATCTCAACTGTCACTTCTCTTAGGCTTGTTCGAAGCAGCCAAGCTGTCCTGAAACAAGAGTCAGTTATTTTAAAGAGTACTCCTAGGCCACGTGTAAAAACATTAAACAATTTGTATTTTTTGAGATAGAAAATATCATAATTGAATAATTAATGTTAATTGGAAATGAAGTAAGCAAGTGGATGTACTGAATTAGCAGCAGCTGGAATCCAATCATTAGTTGCTGGGTTTCCTTTACAAGAGGCATGGCAAGAGTTCACAGAGTCTGGTGCTATGTTAAAGCACTTGCCATTGGCATTCTCCATTTTGATGAACCCTGTTCCTGTCTGAAATGTATAAAAACTAACATAACTCAGTTTCACATATTTGCATAGGAAATAAGAAGCAAACGAAAAATAACTTATCATCAAGAGAAAAGTTTGAAGCTTAAAGATAAGGAAAGAAATTTTTCTGAAATTGTAATGAAATATTCTCAACGCCTATTGGCTAGTTTTTTCTCTCTCTCTCTCTCTTTTTTAAACCATTGTAAAGAAATGGATAAATAAAATTATAATACCGTGTGGTGCCGCTTGTCAATGCAGTTGAGATCACTATAGTACTCTGTCTCCACAAACTCTTCTCCCATTTCACCTTTTCCATTGTGAATTATTTCCTACTCGATAAAAAGTATAAAACAAAAAGAATTTCAACAGGCGTTTGTAGTCCAACGGTTAGGATAATTGCCTTCCAAGCAATAGACCCGGGTTCGACTCCCGGCAAACGCATTCATATGTTGTTTTTCAGTTTTTAAATCGTGTCCTCTAAAATATGATTACAAGATATTTTAATTAAAAAGGTACCAGAGTTTTGGCAAATGATAAAATACAAAAAAAAAAAACACTAAACGAATTGAAAGAAAGGAGGAAGAACCTGAGATTCAGATTCAGTTTGGAGACGTTGAAATTGAAGCAACTCAGGGATTGAATTTTGGTGATGAAGAAGAACATCTAAATACTGAGCTGAATATTCGCTGCGTGAAGGCTTCGTATGGCGTTTAGGAGCCATTCCATCAAAGTAATCTCTTGTTTCTTCTTCTATTTTTGCTTCTTCTTCCATTGGTAAATGAATGTCACTTCTATTTGGTCTTCCGCAACACTCCATTTTGGTCTTTTTTTTCCCTAAATCTCAGTTGGGTTTTCTTATAATTTATAAACAGGGGTTCTGCTCTTAATTTGACATTTCCTCGTGTCATTTATTGATTTCTGCCTCTGTGGGGTAATTGGCACCAAAAAATATCTCTCATCTAACTTTTTCAGCAAAAATATCTTTGCAACCTTATCCGTCTGTAATAGTACAATTAAAGTAGGTGGGCTCCTCTCTGGCACTCGGGCCCAAATACAATGGGCCATAAAGCTCGCCAGAAATGGCTACGCGGGCCCAACTTCCCACAAAATAATTGTAGACTCCTAAAACTTGCTAGCATAATAACAATCCATCTGTGCTAAGGTATCAACAGCAACATTGGCTTGTAACTGATAAAGTAACATTTTTTTTCACATGAAATTCCGCGTGAATGGATTGTAAAATAGTACTATGAAAAAAGAGTGAAAAAAACTCCATCGTTTCCCATAAAAAAAAATACAGTATACACAGAATTTTCATATTTTACTTAATTCAAAAAACGAAATTAGAAAATGACTTACATTTTTTTCTCTAAAATATTAACGGTGCAAAGAGATTATAAAATGTTGTAATTAAGGTAAATTAAGATTCATTCAATACACTATATTGAGATTATAAAATCCGTACAGGATAATTTACAGAATGTGGCTCAGTTAGTAAGACAAGCTGACATGTGAGAAGAATTTTTGAATTCGATCCCACTAAACACATCAGAAATAGAAAAATAAGAGTAGCTTTTGCTACACACACCTGCACAGAGTTCCTCAAGATGCCAAAAATTGAGAAAAGCAAGAGTTTTTTTTATCGTGGACACCTCACCTTAGCCTTTAAGCTAATTTCCAAATAAAAGAAAAACATGCCAATGAAATCATCAACATATATGTTGAAAAAACGAACATTTTCTTTTCTGAAAAAGAAATGTATTTCAATTCTTTTGAAATTTCAATTTTTTTCTGAAAAATTTCTTGTCTCCTTATATGTTGAAATTTTTTTTTTCTGAAAAATTTCATATAGTTATCAATTCTTTAAAATGTATTTCAATTTTATTTTATTTTAATATATGATCATAAATATCTTTATTTCAATAAAAAAACTTAATTTTGATAATCAAACTAGCTGAGTTGCACTGAGATTCATTCGGTTTAAAGTAGATTTGTCGGGAAAGTTACACCATACCTTCTCCAACAAAATATCACCTTCACTACCCACTTACAATTCATAATTCATCAAACTCTCGTCCTTATCTTTAAAATTATCTTACTCCATCATAATATCACAATAATGATTGCTAATATCAATTTTTCATTCTATTTTTATTATTATATATATAACAGTCTATGATACATAAAATTCATGAACGTTAGGTATATGTTAGAATAGTGTGCCTCTCCAGTAGTATACTTACATAAGAAAGAAAACAAAACTACAGCAAAGCTCTCATAAACCCTACATGTAAGGGAGGGAGAGCAAATTTTGAAAAAAACCGAACCGAACCGAACCAAATTATTTACGGTTTCGGTTTGAAAACTTTGAAAAGAAAGTTTGCTGATAAAAAAATTAGAAAAAGCGCGTTGCTAGGAGTGAATTATAATATAATATATATATATTTAGAGGAAATTTGGAGAAACTGAAACTTGGATGGCAAATTCAGTGGATTGGAATGAGAATAGAAAGGTGATGGCTAAAAACATAAAAAGTCATACTAAAATGAACTCCTTCCTTTTGTCCTATTTTCTGAGTTAGAAACATGCATCATGCAGGGCTTTTACCTTTGAACAGATTGCTTTATTTATACATATCTCCTGCATTTCATCTTCCTGTTCATCAGTTAACTGTATCCACTTCAGTTCTCTCTCTTCTCTCTCTTTCTCTGTGGGTGTGTTTGTGAGATCTGTTGCAGACAATGTTTCCCAGCATGTTGCTTTGTTCCATGCGTTCTAACAGTTCAAGGTAATTAATTAACCCTAAACTGTAATTAATCTTCACTTTTAAGCACATGCATGTAATTATATAAACACTTTTGCTGCTCTTCTTTTAATCTTGATTTTCTTTTTCTTTTTGCAATGTCACTAATCATTCTTAAGATTGATAATTTAGTTGTGGAGGTCAAATGATCATTTGAGCAAATAAGCTGTTCTTGTTATTATTAGAATCATATTCATTAACGATCTTTTGGGAATTATGTGATTTCTCTATTGAGCGTTTGCTTTGAGATCCTTTTCCTAAAAACTATTATGACATATTAATATCAAACACTTAAGAATATAATTGGTATTACTCTCGGGGGGTGAGATACGATGCCTAGGATCTCTAAGCAAATGTCTCAAAATAAAATTATGTCCCTCTTTGTGGGCTTGCTCAATACGAATCTGGATCAATCGAATCGAGTCAGTGAGGTTCGGATACCGAATCATTAAAATAAAAAAAGAATATGGTTAATATCAATATTTAAGCTTGTATTAGAAAAAAAATATTACATTAAAAATGTTAATAAAATTAAAGTAAATTTGATAATATTCAAATCATATAAATTGTAAAAAATAGTGCATTTATAGAGAATGGTAGAGGAACCCTCTAATTAGCACATAATTATACTTTCTCTATTACAAATTAATTGTCTATTTTACTAATTTGAAATGCTTCAAATTAATAGTCTATTGATCACTGCATGAGTCAGTCCAAGCAAAGAAAGTTATTCCATCTTTTCCCTAAAGAATCATATTACTAAACTGTTAAAACTATTTTCTTTTTTTTTGTTTAAAAAAAAAAAAGAATCGATTCATTATTTTATACTTAAAATTGATTCAATTTTAATTAAATATCTATTTATATGAATATTTGGTTTGATTTTATTATTTATTGCTTAAATACTTGGATATGAAGTCCACTTTTTTTACATTGTTTTAATCAAAATTTTGACATTTATTTACTTTTAAAGTGCAATTGTAATAAATCAATAAGTTTAGAATATTGCAATTCACTTTTAATTGCACTCTAAAAGCAAACTAGAGGGTAAGTGCAATTAGATTTATAAGTTTACGGTGTCCAAGAAAGATTAATATATTATTTTACCCGTAACTTTAGATTTTATTACAATTTAACTCTAAGTTGATTTTCATGTCAATTTCACCTTAAACTTTACTCGAATTTAATTTTTAGATCAATTCCACGCTGAATTTTAATATTTTGTTGCAATAGCACTCTAAATTTTAATTAGTAATTAAATTGTAAATAAAAAATAGATTTATTCTTAACCTTAGACTTGGATTAATTTAATACATTTATATGAGTGAAGTGGTTTGAGTTAATTGTATGGATAATTTCTATTATTATTATTATTTAATATTTTTATATTATTTCTTTAATTGATAATAAATAATATTTAAAAATTAATTATTTTATATATGAATGCTATTTTTTTTTTTAAATAAAAGATAATTATTTTTTATATTTCATTTTGATAAAAAGTGTTAAAATTTTTAATAATTTCGGAGTCAAATAAATTGATAATAACTTTGTTTTATATTTTATAATTATTTTAAATTTTATATTAAAATCAAACCATAATAATAATACATATATATTTTAAAGAAAAAGGAGTTTATATATTAAATAATTAATTTTTAAATATACTTATTATCAATAAAAAGAATTTAAAAATATTAAAAATAATAATAGAGAGTATTCTTACTATAAACATAAATTTTCTCATTTACATACATGAATTAAGTTAATTTAAATCCAAGATTAATAGTGAATTTATTTTTTATTTACGATTTAAATTTTAATTAAAATTTAGAGTTCTATTACAATAAAATATTAAATTTATGGTAAAATTAATATAAAGATAAAATTGAGATGAAATTGTAATAAAAAATTAAAGTTAAAAGTAAAATTGAAAGGAAATTAGGATGAAATTTAAAATTAAAAGTAAAATAATATATTAAATTTATCTCAAAAATCAAAAGTCAGACTTACAGTAAAATTATAACTATTCAAAAAGTGAGGAGGTCAAATAATTGAAGGTTAGAGCCAGGAGAAAGTATTATTATCTAGAAAGCAGAAAACCTCTGCTAGACGATATTGTCACGTGGTGAGGGCCATGCTAAGCGGATATCATGCCATTTGTCTAGTCCTCCGTTTCGTATGCTTGTCTGGTTCCCACAACTTTGTTTTTTAGCAAAATTTCTACTTCTGTGATGCCAAATATATGGAAATAATAATAATTATTATTATTTATCCATGTATTATTGGACTTACTTTAATTATTAATAATTCAACCACATATGATTGGATAATTGCTTTTTCTATTTCCTTTATCCCAAAAAATAATTTATCTTTTCTTTTTTATATTATAATTAATTCTAAAATTATCGATTATACTATTATTAAATTATTATCATTGAGTTTTAACAGTTTGAAGGTTGGTCGAATTTTGAAACAATATGATTGAGAAATCAAATTTCCCGAAATAAATTGTAAAATTGTGAATTTAAAAGTATGAAGTTGACAGCATCTCCCATGCACGTGACAAGCATTTACCGCAAAGGATAATTTATTCATCTCCAATCAAAAGAAGATGAATTTTCTATTATTATAATGATGGGTGGCATTTTCGTAATAATAAAACTCATTTGCGTACGTGTATTTTCCATGATTCAGATAGCGAGTTCCCATCTAGAGCACTCACCAGAATCCACACAGATATTCCTCTACTCATTCACACACGTTAACAAAACCCTCTCTTCGTCTCTCTTCCTTTAACGCAAATCCCCAAGCTTTCACTGTATCCTGCAATTACTGGTGAACGGAATACTGCCTTTATGTAACTAATAGCGGTTTTGCAGGACGAAGAAGAAGCAAGAAAACCACCACCAGCAGAGTGACGACTTCGAGACAGAAGCTAACGAGGCTGGCTTGTTTTTCTCGCTTCCGTACAACAGAGATCCGGTGGTTGCCAAGCCGTCAAGGTTCACTCTCCGATCAGATCACATTTCCAGGTCTCAATTCCAGGCAAAAAAGAAAGGAGAAATGGCAACCAAGGTATCGAATTTCTCAGACCTGATTCATCGAGTGGCCGCTTCTTGTTTGCTTCATCCACTTGCGGTCGGAAGACAAGATTCCGGCAATGTGACTGGCGATGAACGACAAATTTACGAGTACGAGACTGATGAACAGGAGGATTTGGATGAAGAAGAAGAGGAGGAAGACGAGGGAGAGACGGAGGATGTCGGAATGGGAGAAAAGAAAGGAAGGGTGAAAGGATGGGATCAGGAGAAGAAGATTAGAGGAGGAACGGTAGCTATTGAGAGAGTGATGGAGATGGAGATGCTAATAAATGAGGTTTTCGATTCAGTTTCGGCAATGAAGAGAGCTTACGTAAGTTTACAAGAAGCGCATTGTCCATGGGATCCGGAAAGGATGAGAGTCGCTGATGTGGCGGTGGTGGCGGAGCTGAGGAGGTTGGGTATATTGAGAGAGAGGTTTAGAAGGAGTGGTCGTATTGCTGGTCATGGAGGAAGAAAGAGAATTGGCGGCAACGGAGAAGGGATGGGGATGCTGAGAGAGGTGGTGGCGCCGTACGAGGCGGCAGTGGAGGGGTTGAAGAGGGAGGTGAAGTCAAGAGAAGTGGAGGTGGAGAATTTGAAGGAGGAGATAAAAAATCTTAGTACTAATAGCAATGGAAAGAAAGGAAGGTCTCAATCAAAGAGGAAAGTCAGTTGTAGTAGTCAAGCAGCTCAAGGTAAATTCATTTGACTTCCTTACATGAATTTAGCTCCATAATGCAATTTACTATTATAGACATGAATCAGAATCCATTGCTAATCATAAAAAGGTTATAACTGTAATTTCTTCTGCCAGTAACAGTTGCAGCATCTCCAGCACCAGATCTTTTTGAAGCAACGATGAACCAAGTTAAAGAAACCTCAAAGTCCTTCACATCGCTTTTATTGTCTTTAATGCGAGCTGCCCATTGGGATATTGCAGCCGCTGTTCGCTCCATAGAAGCAGCTACTGCCTCCACTGATAATTGCATTATCACTAACACCTCCACTATTGCCTCCACCATTGTAACTCACCATGCCAAGTACGCATTAGAGTCTTACATTTCCAGAAAAATATTTCAGGGCTTTGATCATGAGACTTTCTACATGGATGGTAGTCTTTCTTCACTTCTCAATCCAGACCAGTTTCGCCGTGATTGCTTCGCTCAGTACAGAGACATGAAAGGCATGGAACCTGTTGAGCTTCTTGGAATATTGCCAACTTGCCATTTTGGTAAATTCTGTTTCAAGAAATATGTGGCTATTGTTCATCCAAAAATGGAAGAGTCTTTGTTTGGAAATTTGGAGCAAAGGCAACAAGTATTGGCTGGTAGCCATCCAAGAAGTCAGTTTTACGGTGAGTTTTTGGGGTTGGCTAAAGCTATTTGGTTACTTCATTTGCTAGCATTTTCACTTGATCCAGCGCCAAGTCAATTTGAAGCAAGCAGAGGAGCCGAGTTTCATCCACAATATATGGAAAGTGTGGTGAAATTCTCCGGCGGCAGAATTCCAGCTGGTCATATTGTTGGGTTTCCAGTGAGTCCTGGGTTCAAGCTTGGAAGTGGATTAGTTATCAGGGCTAGGGTTTATTTAGTGCCTAGGACATGACTTGTTTTCAGTTTTTGGGATGATAAGCGTAATTTTATGTTCTCTAGGGTGTAATGGACTGCTTGTTTAGATAAACTTTTCTTCTCTCAAGAAAACTTGGAAGTGAATCAAGTAGAGAACTATTTTACCCAATAGGATAGTGATGTCAAGTTGTGTTATATGGGATGTAATATGAGTTCCAATATAATTCTAGGAAGTTTGTGTTATAAAGTTTTATAGTTTAACCAATGAATAAAGGTGCTGTAAAACTTATTTGTGTTTTAGAACTTGCGCCGTTTTATAAAAATGGGTAAATTATTTTTAAATTATCACTTAAATTTTTCTATATTTGAGAAATAATTATAATATCTTTAATTTATACTTTTGACTCATGGTTAGATCCTTTAACCTAACACTTTTTGGATAGAATATGCTCATTTTTTAGATAGAAAGAGCTCACCCTTTGGACAAAAGGATCCAATAGTGAAATAAAAGTATAAATTAGGAATGTCGTACTCATTTAAGTAGATGTAAAAGGATTTTAAGTGTCAATTCGAACATAATTTAGAAACCTAATTATATTTTACTCTTATAAAATTTATTTACAAATCTGTATTTGTTAAGTTTGAAATAAAATGGGAACTTGCTCTAGGAATCAAGCATGCAACAGTAATATGCACATGCCAATAGAAAATCAAGAACCATCGGTTGAGAGAATGAATCTGAGCTTTATACAGAATTACAATTATAATATTACAATAAAGGCATTTGGTCTATATAGCCATAGAAGCATAGGGTTTAAATCATTTGAAAGTGGATATAGTACCACTTTCAGATTGAATGGGGCATTTAAAATACATTTCAGATTGGATAGGAAGCATAAAACTTGTGATCCCAATGGATAGATGAAGAACTTTCTCACAATAACCCAAGTGGAAAAGAATATAATCAGAGGAAATCTTATTTTTAAAGGAGAAAAATATTCAATGTTGAAGAGAAAATACCAAATAAGATGTCTTTTTTTCTTGCTTGCTAAATCTCATCATCAGTCATAGTATACTTCCCTTGTGAATATTTTCTTCACCTGCGATAACCAAATAAAATAACAATGAGCCTTTTCCTGGGTTGCAGTAAATATAGAAAAAGAGTGTAGTAATAGAGCTTTTTCTAGTGCAAATGAAAATACGGAGAATGGAACAGGCCACATGCCTGACACAAGTGAAATTAAGCTAACATCATCATTGTATTACAGCTACTTAAATGTCAAACCTTTGATCTATCTTTGATTTCCCATGAAATGGACAAAGAAAAAGATTTAGCTCTAATATTTTCTCCTCAACAAACATAAAACAGTCTGTGGAGCATATTGCTTCCCTGACACACAAGTGAATTAATGTAAGCTTAGATCGTCATATTGACATACCACTTAGTTGAATTGTTAAATTCTCAATGAACTCTAGCTTTGGCTTCTCTGAAGGAATCAGAATTTAGCATATCCATTCTAGATACAATATGCTAAGCAAAGCAGTTTCCTACACAAACGAAATTTTTTTGCAATCTGGCACATTTTTAACATTTTGACAATCCAAAAACTTTCACCACAACGAATGTGCAAGAAGACAACAAAATTCGAACCAGTGAACAAGAGGATGAGTGAAGCAACTGCATTAGAACTTGCATTTAAAAAAAAAAAAAACAGATATCAGTGAAAGTGAAAGAACATATTTTGCAAATTTACCTGCTCAAGGGTCAAAAACATAATAACATTCCAAGATCCCAGCCGACCAAAATTTGGAAGGAAGCCCTTGTAAAAGGCAAAAAACCCCTGCAGTGTATAGCTTCCATAAATCAGTACCAATATGGTCAAGGTAATGGTTTCTGTGACATAATATGATAACATGATAGTATATTCTGATATGAACTTTAATTCTCCAAGAATTGTTGCATGAATTTTTTTTTTTAAAAAAAATCACAAGAAGAGATCAATACTAGGGAATGCAACGTTAACCCAGCACGTAATAGCTTGTAATAGTAATGTAGGTTAAACTTATAATTAAGAAGTTTCAATTTTAAATGTTTTCATTGCTATTGAAATTAGTGGAATGTCATGTTAGCATGGCAAAAAACCAGAAAGGAACTCAAGAAAAGTTGAGGAAGTTAAACTGTTACTATTACCTCATTCTTCAGCGTCTTGATAAAACAGTCAAGAGTGCTTTTGTATGATGAGTCTCCCATCATTCTAGATTTTACCTGAAACACAAAATGGACACAGCATCCATTCCAGCATTGACTAACTAGCTTACCAACCCTCATTAAATAGCATATAGAATTGCAAAATATGATAAACATGATACAAAGTCGTTATGCAACACAATCTCCTATTGTCACAACCATAGTAATTTTTGTGGTGAATTTTATAGATTAAGCTATACGTCAAATAGATGTCTAGTGGTAACTTTTGAGTACTCAATAAACTTAATTGCTACAATAGCAAAATACATCGCCAGCTTACTTATTTTCAGTGATTTCTGCAACATTACACATTCAATAAACTTGTTTTTAGGAGTGGTCTAACAAAAAAAGTATCAAAGCCAACAGAAACATGGAACTAATGGCCATATGCAATGAAGATTATGGTGATATCATCTTTCTTGAGCTGCAAACTGATGTGCCTAAAGTGCAAGCAAGTGGACAAAAGGATACTTACCACATCCATAGGAGAACCAATACAGACTGCAAAAAGACCTGCACCGAGACCAGCCAGGAGATGAGTAAAGACATTGTCCATGAACCCTGGAATTTGCAAAATTGTCTGCATAAGTATACTGAGATTAGGATATAATTGAACAGTTATGTGTAGCCACTGCCCTCTGGATGATGAATAAGGGAAGATATTAGCGAGTTCAATTCAAAACTAAGCTCTAGAGATTTACCTGTTTCACTTGATCATAACTAGCTAGTTCAGCAGCATTTATAATTGCATTTCGAGCTATGTTAGGCCCAAGTCCTGTCCATAATGCCCCTAGTCCTTCCTAATTTAAAAGTATATCATAATATATTAAACAACTAAAACATAAGTGGTTAATGCATTATACAAAACTAACCTGTCTCACTATTGTTAAATAAGCATCTAAGGCTCCCACATATCGCCTAGGCACCCCTGTTGGCAATTTTCCTTCAGCTTGAAGCCGAACTTTAACAAGGTCAGTTGGATTAGCAACTGCAATTGCTACTGCACCTGTTCGGAGTGAAGGTTTTCCAATGAGTTTGACAAGATAAGTTTCTAATATCCACTTAATGACACAAAAGTTTAGGAAGTGGTGATCATTGATTAATACACAATTCAGGACAGTCAGACCTTTGCCAAAAGCACCCACCTGTTATCAGAGCTGCAAGAATCTTCTGGTATAAAGGAATATCCCCAATAAAATCACTGCCAACCAAGAATGTTTTGACCTGTCCAAGATGCGATCGGTGCAAAGATGTCAATGCCTATCAACGATTAATCACATCCATGGATGGAAAATATCAAGACATACAGGTTCGTATAGTCCAATCCTTAAACCTCCATAAATAAACTGACGATGTAACCCTGCAGTGATGCCTTTCCAAAGTGCTGCTAAACCTTCTTCCCTAGCAATAGTAGCCACAGTACCCAACAAACCCCTATATTTAGGAGCTGCTCCATCCCCAGTGGTAGCTTTCCGTTGGAGCTGAAGCCTAACTTTTGCAGTGTCTAGAGGAATGGTACAGAACTGTAAAACCCAGGAGCATAACCATTAGTCATTCTAATGCTGTTGCATTGTAGGCCATCTTAATGCAATATATATAAAAATAAACGAGATGTGAGGATTGAGAGGACAACAGCAAAATAAATTGAGCATAATACAATTAATTGGAACAATTCTAGCAATCAAAACCTAAAATGACTCATAAGATTGTTAATCTCATAACTCAGACTACAATGCAACTCACTAACTAGTCAGATTTTTTTATACTGCGATGCTTACATTATCCGCAACCAAGATTCTAAATCTACAAACCATTGATCAAGTTCATGATAAATGAGTTAAATTCATATTCACTAAGCCTAAAACTACAGAAACTAGGTAATTAAAGCTAAAATCACAGTAAGAAAAGGATGAGACTGTTAAATATGAAAATGAAACAAACAAACAAAAATCCTACCCTACAACTTCCCCAAATAATCTTCAATCAATTTAACAATATAATCAACTCCATTTGACCTAAAATCCTCTTACAGCATCCAATTTTACCAAATGAATTTCAATCCACTTAAATGTAAAATACAATTAACACAAATTGACCTCATTTGATCATTCCAATTACGTAGTTCCAAAGCCAATCAGCTCGGATATAGAACAGTAAGCTATCAAAATGTCATGTTTAGCTTCCATTCAAATCCCCAATATGCATTTTGCAGTGTTCGGGAGCAGACTCTTACGCCATCAAAAACCCAGATACTAAAATGAAGCTGCTACCATACGGTATAGATAAAACTCCTAACCAACTAATATCTCATTCTTAAAATTCCAATAAACCATCATTAAGAAAAATCTAAAAATGAAGAAGAGATGATACCTCGGCAAAACAAGCAGCAAATGCGCTGCAAATGAAGACTTCAGCGAATGAAATCTCAGATTTGGGTTTGAGATCTGCCATTAGAAGATGGAGGAGAGGAATGGAGAAGAAGAGTGACACGGTGGACAGTCAATTATGAGTGCAATTATATTAAGAAAAAGAGAGATTAGGGTTTTAAAAAGGCGGACAAGAAGAGTGACAATGAAGGAAAATGACAGTAAAACTACTCCTTTCATTGGTTAGCCATTGAAGCCTGTGGTGAAGCTGAATGGGAATTAGAAGCTGCTTTGTACTGGTTTTGTTTGCCTTAGTTGATAATTACAGTCCTTTTTTAATTTAAATTAGTTGATAATTACAGTACTTTTTTAATTTAAATTAGTTTTTTCTTTTAATAATTTATTATTATTTACCTTTTTTAAAATAATTAATTAGTTGCTAAAGTTTATTCTCTAATCTTTCATCGTATTTTCTCAATATTAATTAAAATTTCTGAGATTTGATTTCATTAAATTATAAAGTCATTTTATTTATTTTTATTCCAATTAAAATTTGTCAAAAATTGAGAGATACGAGAGAATTCATATAAATTGACAACTTTACTCTTGTATTGTTGTGAGACACTTATCATATATAAATTACAATATAAAATAAAATTTTGAATTATTTTTAACTTTTACCTTTATATAGAATCATAACAAAAGGGACTAAGGTTTTCTCTATTGGTGGGAATATCATGTCTTCCTCACTTGGATTTTCTAGCGCCACAAACAACAAAATGGAAGAAAGAATGTGTATAAATACTTATTGCAAGTGCTGGAAGAAAGCTGGGATAAGGATATTTGAAACAACTAAAAACAAAAAAAGAGTTTATCTATATTGAAAATTAATGTGGTCCATTTCTTGGTTGGTGCAAGATAGAAGCAATGGAGCTGACACAAAAGAGGGAAAATTGCAAGATGGAGATGAGGTAAAGAAGCATACATGTTGAATATGATGATTTAAAAGAAGACATCTCGAAGCTATCACATGAGATGCAAAGTAAATGACGAAAGCAAGAGTTTTTATAGGCTGAGATTAGGCACCTAAGGAGTCTAGTGTGCATTTGTTTGATGTGTATAGTTATGCTCATTATATTTGTGATTATATTATTATATAAGACAACTTAAATGTTTCGGATTTTGGTATTGTTTAGTTTTGCTTTTGGGATTTTGGTGTGTTGTTGATGGTTAGAGCAATTGATATTTCCTTTGAACATAATATACTTATATTTTCAATAATGCAATTTGTAAGTTAGTAAAATATGAAAATTTATAAGAAATTTTCATGTGCAAAATATCTTGGTTTAATTCATTTTCTGTAAACAAATCAGAATCTTGTGTCAATTGTAAACAAACATATGACCTGCATAGCACTTATTGTGCAATCTATGAACTTAAAAGTGCATGAATCACTTATAAGCATACCAAGTGCATGAGAGCAAGCAAAGTAAAAGCTGAATTAAGCCAAACCACAATAGCAGCAGAGCAAAAATTGTAGCAGAGTAGAAAATGCTCAAACGCAATATTGTAGCAAATATAAGTGCATCAATCGCTTTTAAGCAAATCAATCAACCATAAGTCAAGTAATCATAGTTTACTTTTATAGAAAATTATAGCGGACCACAATTTTGGAGAAATCCAACCTGCAAACTCAAATTTCACAGCAAAAATAGTATCAAGCTAAAAGAAGCACAAGCACAATAGTATAACAAACATAAATGCATCAATCACTCTTAAGCAAACCAATCAACCAAAAGTAAATCAATCACAGTTCACTTTTGTAGAAAATTGCAATATACCATATTTCACAGTAAACTCAAATTTCATATTTCATAACAAAAGCCTAATCTACAAACTCAAATTCATACAACACACAAAATGTGAAACACATAGAAAAAAGCTAGTCCTTGTTATTCTTAAACAGACACAAAAAAATGAGCAGACACTGATAAATCAATCTGCACACTTAAATTCCAACAATCCCATCCAAAATGAAACCATTACTAATTGAAAACATTGACTTTCTTCATGCTACCTTGTTAATCAGTTTGAGCATTACAAAAGGTAATAACAAAGTAAACCATTTCTTGAAACGAGTTGCAGATTATAACGTTATTGTGATTTACAAACTAGCAAAATACATTGCTCGGAAATACAAAATCCAGCACTACAATAAAAAGTCGTATGCATTATCTAATTTAAATCCAAAAAGACCTATATGATTATCATTCTTCAATTAAAGTCTTGAAGCTCCATTAGAACCAACATTCCCTCCAGCTGCACTTTTCTTTGCCTCCCAAATTGCTATTTTTTTATTCTTATGTTGAGAAGCTATGAAAGTACATTCAAATGATCAATATTATAATAAAAAACGCCTGACTATAAACCAAAAAATGATAACAGTACAGGTGCTACCTAAGAGTTTAGAGGTGGGGCCTTCTCACAAGTGTGCTTATTATGTCCTAACTGCTTGCAAATGCAGCACTTGACAGTGCAAGGCCTCTTTGCAATGCTTGGACCTTTCTCCCCCTCTTATGGCTTTCTCCTTTTTCGTGGTCTTTCAACTTTTCTTTTCAAAGGAGGTGGTTTCAACTTATAAAATTGAGTCTCTGAGGGAAGATCATAATGTGGTATTGGGTGTATCACTCCAGAATATGCCTTGATATACCTCTTAATTATGAAGTAGTTATCACAAAAATCTTCTATATTATACCTCTTATATCCAATTGCAAGATAAGCATGCTTGCAAGGAATGCCCGATATTGTCCACCAATTGCAATTGCAAATTCACTTTTTTAAATCAATAGTAAATGCAACTGGTCCTTCTAGCACCTCAAATTCATTAGAATTACTTGGTAGCATCCTACACTTTCTACTTTCATTTATAGGCTAGTGTAACCCTTCCTTCCTTTCCATGTTGTTGTTATTGCATACCTATTTTGTAAATGAACCATGCACTTCTGTCTCACACTATCGATTAGAGTGACAATTGGTTTTGTAACTAAATTTACGAAGGTAGCTATTGAAACTCTCAAACATATTATTTGTGCAATGTTCACTTCTCACTTCTAGCCAAAACCTATGTCTAACCCCATGTGGGACTGGAATGTTTAATAACCATTCAGTTAGCTTTCCTTTCCTCTTTTTTGCAATGACTTTCAGTTGTTGTATAAAAGCATAACTGAATGTCGCGTTTGTAGCCATCCAAAATTTTTTCCTTAACATAATTCCAGGAAATTGCTTCTTCATGTTCATTAGCAAATATTGGCAGCAATATCTATGCGAAACATTTTCAAAGTTGACTCTTACTACCTCTGGCAAATCCTACAAACAAAGAATAAATAACATGTCAAATTTCTACAAATGCATAATATTTTGGATACATATATGGATATTTTAACAACTTATTAGTACCTTTTAATCTATCGGACATAAAAGTCCAAGGTATGTCTGCATTTTAGGCCCAATGCATTGCCTCAGACAATCCATAAAGAAGTTTCATGTATCTATATTCTCCAATTGGAGAATAGCAAAAGCTAAAGGAAATACATCTTTATTTCCATCAAGACTTACTACACTAAGAACACATCCTCTAAAAGGTCCCTTCAAATGGCATCCATCAACACCAATGAAGGCCTGCACTGCTCTATAAACCCTTTATTCATACTTTTAAAACTTATGAATATACTTTGAAGATTAAGGGCTCTTCCTCACTATTCCTTGTCATTGCCTCAAACTTAATAAATATGTTTGGATTCGACCTTTGAAGAGATGCTATATACTCTAGCAATTTGTTGTAACTTTCTCCATGACAACCAGTTGCTTGCTCCTTTGCATAATTCTTTGCTATATTCAACTACCAATTTTCAAGTTCAAGCCCCCACTTTTTCCTCAATTTAAGTTGCATGAGTTCACAAGATCACTTGCCAATTAATCTTCAAGCTTCTTCATCATCCAGTAGCGACACTAGAATTTTTGTTGCTCATTGGCCTAATACATGTGTGTTCAGGTTGTAAAGTCTTTACAATAATGTGCATTTATCAAGTGCAACCTGGCATGAAATCTAAAAGAGCACCTATGAACTTTACATTCTGCAATAATCCTCCCATTTTCATTCTTTATCATGCCAACAAGGTATCCTCCCTTAATAACATAATTCCTCACAACATCCTTACAACTAGTAACATCCAACACTTTATCAACTCTAAACACAACGTTCCCATTTTCTAATGGCATAAACATATCTAAATACAAGTTTTTTGAATGGATATTGGACCTTTCTTTTCCTCTTGCCTTGGCCTTGAGGTTGATCATCCTTAGATAGTGCACATAACCCCCCTTGTCACTTCCTATATCACTAAGCCTATCACTTGATTCACAATCTTCCAACTCAACTTATTTAAATTCAAGTTCCGCTTGTGCTATAGAGTCACTAATTTCATCTTGAAAGCTTTCAGAAAGCATATAATCTTCATCGTCATTAGAGTCGGCATAAGCATTTATGTCATCACGGTTCATATCTTCATTGTCTAAATCTATAATGAGTTGTAGTAGAAGTCCTTTTATGTTTGCTTTGCTCACATCCACTTGCAACACTGCCACCTCTTGGTTTACCTCTGCCTCTCCTCTTGCTTAATTCATGACTGTATTTTATGTCTTCCCCTAATAAACTATCCCATACATTAGCTCCAAATATAGATTTTTTTCTTCCTGTTCCTTGTAGCATCATCCCCTTTTTGTTGCTCACCAGCCTCGTCATTCACAACATTCTACTCAATATGTTCAATCCTAACAATTTGCTCATTCACAACCCCAGCATTAGTAATAATAGTCACCTCATCATCATCTTGCCCCCTATTGGATTTAAGTTTACAATTACTGACTGCTGCGATACTTGACTTTATTGTATTTGTGGCATCTTAAATGGTAACAAAATTTGCCTATCCACCAAATGCATCTCAATAAACTGACTAATCTTGAATAGCTCAAACATTAAAAAGTAACTATTAAATTAATATACCAAAAATTTGGTTTTTAAAAAGTAACTATTAACACCTGCAAATTATTAACGGTTTGATTCTTTTGTCTAAAACAAAATGGAAAAACCAAAATATTAATTGAACAATAAACCAAAAATTTTTACTTTTTCATTCCAAAATCCTTTTATACATAAAGTTAACTTTCGTATTTTACTTATTCAATTTACAGTTAAAAGAAATTATTTTAGATGAAAATTAGAAATATCAAAGTATTAATTAAATCATCGTTTAAGAACATCATATTTTTTGAAAATATACTATTAATTTGACTATAATTAGAAATCAATTTATATTTTTCCGTACTTTACATTATTAGTGTTAAAATAAGCTCAATTCGTGGACGACTTAGGATTTGCTTATATTTTTCTTAAGATCTGAATAAGAGAATTGAGAGTTGTTTTCAAAATGAGATTTCTTTACTTGGCCCATTTTGATTCAACCCAGTAGGCCGAGCTCAATGGATCCGCAGGCTATCCACTTTAGAATAATTGAATACGAGGTCGTTTAATATCTTCAATTTTCAAAAAAAATTTAAATGTTGTTGATTTGGAAGAAAATGATGTTGATTGATGGTCTTCCTTTTTAATTTCGTGTTATTTTTAAATTTGATTATTATTGTTATGTTAGATTTGAATTATTTTATTATTGTTATGGATTTTAAATTTGGATTGTAAGGATGCTAATTTTAAATTTAAATTATTGTTTTATTAGGTCTTTATGTCTTGACTTATTTGTAGGCCCATTACTTAAATATTGGAGGCCCATTTTTTTAATGAGCTTTTTTGGGGCAGCTCCTTTTAGGACCAAGCCCGCATAGGCCGTGCCAGACTATCCGAGAGTTGCTATCTCAAATGGTACGCATTTTTATAATCTAAATTTATAATCCTTAAATCGAAAGAAATAATAGTATATATGGAGTTTACATAATCCAATCACAGTACCATCTGATTATGGGTGCACGATAAAGCCATACAACGTGGCGTACACAATCGCTCCTCTTTCTTTCGTTTTCCTAATGCCACTGGCGGGAATGAAACCTAATCCCGCCACTCCCAGTTGCGCTCCTTTTTTTAAACCCAAAATCCCATCTAAAGCCAAAAGCATAACAAACATTTCTCCACGCTCTTTCTCGCTTGCGAAACCGAATCCCTAAACCCTGACTCACACCAGAACGAGAAGATGTTGGAGCTAAGGCTTGTGCAAGGTTCCCTTCTAAAGAAGGTGCTAGATGCGATCAAGGAATTGGTTAAAGATGCCAACTTCGATTGCTCAACTACTGGCTTCTCTCTCCAGGCCATGGATTCTAGCCATGTCGCTTTGGTGTCTCTTCTCCTTAGAGCGGAGGGCTTTGAGCACTATCGCTGTGACCGTAACCTTTCCATGGGTATGAATCTTGATAACATGGCTAAGATGTTAAAATGCTCTGGAAATGATGATATCATCACCATCAAGGCTGATGACGGCAGCGACTCTGTCACTTTCATGTTTGAAAGTCCCAGTAAGTAACAATTTTTCAATTTAAAACACTTTTTTTGTCTTGTTTATTATTTGTTTTGTATATTAGCTAGGGTTTATGAAATTAGGGTTTTGTTGTGATCTGTTTCTTGGTGGAATTTAGGGCCTTGGGTCTAATGAATTATGGTTTCTTTCGGTTAACCTGTTAATTTCTTTTTTCCGCTTTAGGGTTTAAGAAGCATTAATCTGCAGAACATAAGCATGGGGTTTCCCTTTTTCAATGTAGGGTTTTGTTTGAGGGAAACTTGGTTTTGTTATAATTATGTGTTATAGTACTAGATAATTCGAATTCCTATTTCTTTGATTTTGTGTGGGTGAATTTGTGTTCTTGATGATCTTAGGAGATAAAAGGAAATTTCTATTTGAATATAATTCTTGGGATGCAGAATTAGATTGAGCATTATCAACAAGATATCCAATAGTTTAAATTAAGTTCTGCTATTGCAGATTGCAATTCTTTCTACAAGAATCTGTTTTCTTGTTTAAACAATTAGATTTTGAGCTTTTTCTGTTGGAGATGGTTTTATCACTTTGCTTTGCTGTTGGTGCGAAATGTTTTGGCTTGACTAATTAGAAGGTAAGAATCTGACATTTGCGGTGTTTGTTTTTGCTTTTGTAATGTGGCTCCAGCACAAGATAAGATTTCAGATTTTGAGATGAAACTGATGGACATTGACAGTGAACACCTGGGAATCCCAGAGGCAGAATATCATGCCATCATCAGGATGCCATCAGCTGAGTTTGCCAAAATTTGTAAAGATCTTGCAAGCATTGGTGATACTGGTATGCCAAAATCTATTTGCTAAATAGATCCATGATTTTTTTTTTTAATCTTCATTGTTCCGTTTGTGCATGTGCCTGATAGTAATTGGTAATAATTTGGGTTGTCATATGCTTGTAGTTGTGATCTCTGTTTCAAAGGAAGGAGTTAAGTTCTCGACAAGAGGTGATATTGGGGCTGCAAATGTTGTTCTCAGGCAGAATACAACAGTAGACAAGGTATTGTCTAACTATTTATTGTCATTGCAAATGCAAATCACTTAATTGGAAAAATAATTACTACAGTTTTGCTTGATGGTGGACATTTTTAATAGCTATGTTATGTTTTTCAATTGGAATTTAACAAGGTTTACGGGAATGGTTTTGCTGATATATGGGCTATTTTAAATTTACAGCCGGAAGAAGCAACAATCATAGAGATGAACGAGCCAGTGTCGTTGACGTTTGCATTAAGATACATGAACTCCTTCACCAAGGCAACCCCATTGTCAAACATAGTTACAATCAGCTTATCTTCAGAGCTTCCTGTTGTGGTTGAGTACAAGATTGCTGAGATGGGTTATATCAGATTCTACTTGGCTCCAAAGATTGAAGAGGATGAGGATGAGACTAAACCCGATGTTTAATGCTATAATTCTTACATTCTTATGTTCAGTACCATCGCTCCTCAAGTTTTAAACTTCAGTTTAGGATGTTTGTCATCTCATTAACGACTATTTGGGGTGTGTAGAAAATCTAGAAATCTTACAGGTTTCCTCTAGTATTAAGGTGCTAGGTCTTGTTAGGTATTATCATGGGATAAACATTTACAAGTAGCATCATTTGTGGCTAAGTTCTGGTTAATATTCCTTTTCCTTTTGCTGTTTGTTTGGGCCGTTAATCAACAAGCCTTTGGCAAGGCTGGCTGGTGTTTCTGGTTTTACGTGTTAGTTTTTGGAAAACAAGCCAAACAAGAAAAAGTAGTCTGCTTTATCCATCACACTTTGCTATATGGATGTTTAATGTCATTGTTAATAGTTCCAGCTGTGACTTATGCATAGGTCACCAGAAGATTGTCTATTGCCATAGAATGTGAACCCAAAACTGAGAATTGCTTTTATATAACTTAGGTCTATGATGCATTTCAATCTGTTCAAGAAGTAATTGTGTAGGCTGCATCCACAGCCTCATGCTAAACCAACAAAAGTAAGAATTTTTTAAATATTGTTCTTATTTAATCTCTTTTTTAGTATATACTTAGAAATATTCTCATCATTTTAATAAAAATTTATATTTTAATTAGTTTAGTCTATGGGTGAAGCCATATTCCCCATATAGAAAAGTTCATCCTAAAAAGTATTGGGAATTGAGTTTAAACTCCCCATTTCAAATATTAAAAAAAAAAATTAAATCAGATGCCATGAAAAATTGAATTTGATATGATTTAGTCACAAAGCCCTAAAATAATTGTTCTCTATGGAATTGATGCTTCTCATGGCGAGACGCAAGTGAGTTTCATAAGCCAATACAAGTAAAAAAAATTAAAAAGGGAGAATTGAATCTCTATAGAACAAACATTCTCCTCATCTTTCTATCAATAATAAGTTCACAAAAGTCAAAATTGTGTATAAGGTAAAAAAAGGAAAATTTTGCAAAGTTACAGAGATAAATCAATGAAACTATTCATGCGAACCCTCCAAATAAGAAATGATTAATGAACGCCATCTGACAAAAGCAACAGAAATCTAATGCCTGCCTTTATTTAATGGTTCCCTACTATAACTCTGTAAGAACTTGAAAAATGCCAAGCTATAGCATCCGTGAATGAACTTGTAAAAACAGCTTTGTGCTACTCCTTCAAAATTTTCAAATAAATAGGGAATATAAAGTAGATTGAATCTGTATTAGTAACCTCTATTATGAATGTGATGCCTCATTTTTGTCTTTTCTTGGCTTCATTGTACAGAATGACCCCAATTACGGTTATAGAGTATCCAAACATCCCAGTTACTGATACTGGATTTCTAAATATCAAAATTGAGATAACAACTGCAACAGCTCCTTTCGCATTTCCCAGTACCTGAAAAAACCAGCATAAATATTGATCTGTATCAATGAACCAAGCCTTCGACTTGAAATGGGCAAAGTAACAATATTGTCAACCAATTATGTCATTTTAGAATACAATGCTTGCCATTCATTTGAATCTAATGTCTTGAATTGAATGAATATCACCCATCATGTTAAAAACAAGTGGCACAAAATTGAATCCCATAATCATTAGCTACGATGTATTGACACATTAATTTTAAGCATGTTTCTGTATCGGACATTTTTTCTGACATGAATACACAACATGCATCCCATAACTTCTTTTTCCAATGTGTTTGTATTGTATTCTGTTCATATTTCATAGACTATTTGTGACAGTAGTGCACTTGAGTGCTTATCCACATTCAAGATACATCATAGAAAATGCAAATGCTTGAAACAGAAAGGGACAGATACCTGGAGTGTCAACGCACTCGTGTGTTTAGTGACTAAGAAGTTAGCCAAATTGACAAAATATGCTAAAGCAGAATTGAAGGTGAGATAAACTATAAATCGAATATCATCCCTAGCAAGGGCAATAGTAATCCCAACCACATCTCCTTCCATAAAAATTGCTGCAGGAAGAAGGAAAGCAACAGCTACTGGAGCCATGTACATTAATAAGTTCATGGAATGCAGTTTTTCTCTGTAAAACCACAGAACACATAGCATAAGAAAAATAGTGGCATAAAATTTAAGTTTTCTAAATTGAAAAATAAGAGATGTTAGTATTTAATATTTACCCTTCATTAGACAGCAAAATGCCTTGAAGCACTGATTTAAGTGCTCTTGCTGCTGTTGCACCAATGCACATTATAAATCCAAAGAGATGAAAACTTGGCTCTCCCTTAATTTGTTCGTATAATAAGAAAAAGATAGTACAAAATATCAGTCATGTCAGAACTAACAGTTTCCACCAAATTTAAACCCTAGAAGGAAACCCACCAAACTGTTATTGTTCTTTCAAGTATAAGCATTCAAAAGGTTAACAATTTCAAGTTTTGACAGCTCTAATGTGCATAAAACAACAACTACGCCTTAATCACAAAATAGTTTGAAGAGGCCGTATAAATCATTTGTTTTCATTTCATTTTGTTCATAATCAAGTCTGCATTAATGTTGACATGTACTAGATCTTTTGAGACAACTTCTGACATGTACTAGATCTTTTGAGACAAGTTCTGTCCATAAGGTTTTAGGCCTAACTCTTTCCCATTTAACGCCCTCCACCATCGATGTATCACATTTTGTGAATTGGAGCACATGAGGTCTACATAGAACATGACCCTACCTTCTCAGACATCTCTCATTTTATCTCCAACTTGTACTACTTGCATCTCTTGTTGTATATTGTCATTTTTAATCGAGTCAATCCTTTGTGACCACATCCGCTTTCTGCAACATTCATCTTGTGTGGGCATTCAAAACCCAAAATTCACTCTCCTATAACATCGCAGGTCTTACCACGATTTTATAGAACTTGCCTTCCACTTTATAAGATGCCTTCCTATTTCATGAACACCTATAGCATTCCTCCATTTGCAGCAATGATATAGATTACAACGACTACGAAATTAGTTGTGATTCCAACGGCTCCTATTCCTAATAGTAAATTTGATAGCAATGTGGACTCCACTTGTTCATTGCAGTAATAGGCTAATGGCTAGTAAGTTAATTCTTCATGTTTTCCTGTCACTATAAATAAATGGAACCTGGCCATGATGATTTCCACCGCTTGGATACTATTTTATAAATTCTGAATTACAATTGATAGTTCAAGTCTTCAAGATGTATAGCTATTTTTACCATTTGGCACTGCAAATTGAGTTGGCCTTGAGACTAAAGCACCAAGTAAAACTCAGAGCATTCATACAAACACAGATTAATACCTATAGAATACTATATAATTAAGAAAAGAAAGAGAAGGAAAAGAATATTGAAGGTTCTTACCCCACTGGCAATAATAACACCAGTAACAACAGGAATGAGAGTGACATAAGTAACC
This sequence comes from Jatropha podagrica, assembly GCA_947857235.1. NCBI lineage: Eukaryota > Viridiplantae > Streptophyta > Magnoliopsida > Malpighiales > Euphorbiaceae > Jatropha > Jatropha podagrica. The sequence goes on from CANUEP010266868.1 coordinate 66,222, forward strand.
CAACCCTCCCTCTTCAATGTCATCAAATAAGCAAAAACAGCAGTGAAAAATGGTGTCGTAGCTCCAACAGCCTGATTAAACGATACAGGAAGATACTTAAGCGACACATTTCCAGTCACAACCGATAAGCAAAAAATGACCCCGAGTGCAGATATCTTCAAGAACTGCACTCTTGATCTAATAGTTTGCAAAGGCACAACCTTTAACCATGAAATTGCAATATAACTAAGCATTGAACATGCCATCATATGACATAATGTAAGAAAAATTGGGTACTTGAACCCATAGTTGCTAAGCAAGTACTTATTTAATAATAGTACTCCAATGTTTGAAGAATACCAAGCTGTTATCAACCCAATCGTGAAGAAACGACCCATTTGAGAGCTATTTGAATATGAAAGAGGGAGAAGAGGGTCTTTGTTGTCGTTTTACATGAATCTTGTTTAAGAAACGAAAGTTTTAGGTTACATCAATTAACAGACGGGAACGAAAAGTAGATCTAAAGATAAAGAAAGAGAGGATTTTGATTATTACAAGGGTTTCATGAGATTTGAAGGAGGAAGAACAACTAGAGATTTGAGAGGTAGGGAAGATTTTGAAGAGGTAAAGTCGGAGAAGAGTTTCTGTTATGTTTGGGCTTTCTATTTTTTATTTTTTGGTAACGGGCTATTGTGTTGTCGTTTTGTGTTTTTTATTATGTTAATATAATATTGTACTTAACGTCATTGTATGATACGATTAACGGATTTTAGGTAAAGATTGTCAAAATTATGTAACATAGAATGAGACTCTGGAGCCGACACGTGGAAAAAACACTCAGATTCTTTTTTCATTAAATATATCAGTAGGGATATCGGTAATGAAATTCAAATATTAATAGTACGATTCGGATACCAATAATTTACAAAAAAAAAAAAAAAAAGACATTCCATCGCTAGAGTTTCCACCTAGTGAATAGAAAAAAAATCTCCTATAATATAATCCATCATATTTTTTTAATGTATTGAGTCTCAATAAATAAAAACCTTCTTTATGTTTAAGAAAATTGAAAATTTATATCATCATCCTATTTCCATAATTAGAATAAAAAGTCCAAATATAGAAAATATCTTTTATCTAAAAATTATCTCTTTTTTAAAATAAATATTCTGAACTAAGATACTAGACCCAATCCCTATCGAGAAGTTTTAAACACTAACGCTTTGTTTGGAAAGGAAAAAAAAAAAAGAAAATAAAATATATTTTCCTTCAATGGGAAGAAAAAATTATAGAGAAAAGACGATGCTACCAAAAGAAAATTTACAATTTTATCCTTAAAGATATCATAAAAAATAAAATTTGAGTATTTTTGTAATTAGCTAGTAAATCTAAATACTAAATAGTAAATTTTCATTGTGTTAGCCATTGTATTTTCTTCAATTTAGAGAGATTCGAATTACACGAGACCTGACCTGAAAAAAAAAGGTAATGTTTTTCTTCCTTAAAAATTTTCTACCAGATTTCCAAATAAGAGAATCTAGCTGTCTCGGGTACTATCGTTATTTTATTTCCTTTCAAAAAATCCACCTTCCAAAACATGGCATAAATATTATTAGACCACCAAAAGAAAGATAGAGAATATATGGAAAGACCAACTAAATAAATAAATAAATAAAAAATGAATTTAACTGCTTTCTATAAAGCCAATATTTCTAAACTAAAGTAGGACATTAAATTATTGAATCCTCCTCAATATTTAAAAAAAAAAGAAAAAGAAATAGATTGCAAATAGAATATATATATATATACACTCTGCACTATCATAGAAGGTCCGTAGAGAATATAACCATTTATTGCTTTATAATGATTGACTGTATATTAAATTTTCAGCCTAGCAAAAAAAAAAATAGATGCAAGAGAATTTAAAATAGCAATCAATAGTTAGTTTTAAAATTCAATATTTACGTTTCACCACTTATTTGCGTTCGACAACAGTTTTTTAAATAATTTTTAATGTTTTGATTGATCATGCTGACAAACGCTATTTAAAAATTTATTTAACATAACTTTTGAACTAACTTTTTTATATTAGATTTAGAAAAGTTAACTCATATAATATTTAACTATTAGTGTTTCATGAAAAACTACTCAAAAATTAACTCATATAACTATTAGCATTTTATGAAAAACTACTCAAACGGCTAATAGCTAATTGCTACTAAAATAGCTAACAGTTGTCAAAATAATTAATTTTACCGAATCAAACCTTTCAAATAACACATCAGCCACAGGTTGATTGTAATTTTCCATATCAGGTTTCTCCATGCTGATGAACTTTTACGCTCTGCTGCGAGGAACGAATATGAAAGAAGTCCAATCAATCTAACTTATAGCAAACCATAGGTTTGAATAAACCTGACCAAACATTGTTCACCCTTTTTCGTAGGGGATTGATCAGCTTTATGTAAAGATGTACTGAAGAAGCCTGATGTAACCTCCCACTCGAAATCTCACTTATCATATTCCATTGGAATACATGATTAGTCGATTGAAGTTTTTGCACCAATAGAGTAGCTAGAGGCATTTAATCAAAATATTGGAAAAGTAATGGACTTTGAGCTATCAATTTAATCGTACTCGATAACACTGTCAAAAGAATCTGGCAGATTCAATTGCACATTTTTCTCAATATGCCTTCATTTTTCTCAGAAATCAAATAGTAGAATCTGGAAGCACACATCAAAGCTGAAAAGAAGCTTAACACCTTTTCGTAAGAACACAAAGCTGCTCCATATACCAGGATATCTACTTTTGATGCCTCAAGCAATGCAATGGAGATCCCAAAAAATGTGTGAACAAAAACAAAGATCAGGTCAGCCTCCAATCTTCACCAGCATAAACTGCTTGCTCACCGAGTTCTTCCTCAATGCGAAGCAACTGCAAGAAAGTTCAGACTATTAGATTCAATATCTGTCGTGCTCTCCTCTTTAATAGCAATTAGCCTCATGCACTATAAATGGTTCTGGTTCATTTTGATATGCATTTAATTGAACATTTACACTGTATGAGATGAAAGAGTAGGGAAGGAAAAGAAAAAGAAGATTAGGAACAGAAGTTCGGGAGAAAATTTAATTCCCTTCCTTGTTTGGAAATGGATTCATAAGCTCAGGAAGAAAGTCAGGGACACCACCCTTTTTTAATTCTAAAATTTGAGAAAATGAGGGAAAGAAGATAATTAAAATAAAATTTATTATTATACCCCTCAATTTATAAAAATAACAAACTTTTATGGATGAGATACATACATACAACATAAAATGCAACTAACATTTACGAAACCATGGAGAACTCCGTAAATTGGAATATAAACTTGGCATAAATTATCAAACACATCGATTTTTGAAGATAAAGAAAATTCAAAGTTACACAATAAAAACAAAAAGATTCAAGTGAATCAGATAACTTCAAGAACAAAAATGTCGAGTCATACAAAAACTTTTTAAAATGGCTCACTTTCCCAGCTTTTCTTTCCAAATCTGAGAGATTTTTATGGGGCTCAGCTGGCTATCCTAAGCTTATTCACTCTGTTTTCCCTAGGTCTTCCAAGCAAGGGAAGCATGATTCCCCACCCTTCTTTCATTCACCAGCCGTTGCCTCCTTTCACAGACAGGCTGTTATATTTTATTAGCAAATGGGCAATTTGTTGTTACAAATGCCTGTCAAAACTTGTTTGGTGGGGAGCTCAACAATCGTAACAGATGCGATTTCCCTGCTCTAATATGTCTTGGGCTAGCACCATATCAAAATAATAATGTATGTACAGATTAGAAACTTGGACAGAAATTATTTGCTAATGCCCATTTGTATCACACTACTTCTCTGATACCCCCCAACTAAAAAAAAAAACAAAAAAAAAAAAAAAGGAAAAAGAAAAAAAAGAAAGAAAGAGAGAGAGAAGAAAAGAAAAGAAAAAAAAAATGCCCATCATCAGAAGGCTAACATGAACGAAGAAGAGGACCAAACCTGCACTTTGGCATTGTTGTTTTTGCGCTACGATACACAAGAACTAATCAAATTCCTACCTTGGAACAAGCACAATGTATGAAATTTAGGTTCCACTTAACTCTCTATCATATTATAATTATTATATGAGATCTTAAACTGTTCTGACGTCAATCTAAAGGTGACCATAAGTAGAAATTAGTTACCCACATACTAGACAGTATGGTGAAACAGTTCAAATAAATTATGGTGGATTTAATCTACCAATGGCCTCAATATCAAATATTCACAAGTTCATCCACCACATACAAAATGAAAAAGTGTAAATAGTTGAAAGTGCTAAAAAAAAATTATACATGGAAGAAAACAGTACAGCCTGTGCGGGTTGTGAATGAGAAGTGAACCTGGTTATATTTTGCTAGTCGCTCTCCTCTGCAGGGAGCACCTGCTTTGATCTGACCAGTGGTCAGCCCAACAGATAAATCAGCTATGAAGGTATCATCTGTTTCCCCAGATCTATGAGAAACCACAACCCCCCAGTGGGTATCCTTTGCCAGTTTCACTACTTCCAAGGCCTCTGTTACTGTCCCAATCTGGTTTATCTGAATTTAAAACGATGTAGATTGTCAGTTGGACAATTCTGGACCATGCAATTTGCAACTCTGTTTCATGCTATTATCCTCAGCACAAAAGACTTCTTTATTTAGGCATAATCAGTTGCTCTTATTTCCACTTTGAAGCTTTCATTATAATTCAGCATATAATACAGAAATCCCTAATTTTTAACAAAACAAGAGGGATTCAAAATTCAAAGCTAAAATTGAATCATTTTTCGATAGGTTTTAGGACCCCATTGACCACTGCATAATATTTATTGCCAAAAACAGCTTAATTGCAGGCCTAAGCTGGCCCAACACTTTAAAGATTAGCTGCATACCTTGAGGAGAAGGGCATTACAAGTGGACTCATTGATTGCTCTCTCAATACGTTTTGGATTTGACATTAATAAGCGATCCCCTACCACCTGCAAACCATTCTCCCTCAATTCACATTTGAGCATATGCTTATAAACCCTAAAAATTTCTGAGTGCTTGTAACTGATTGATGTTCAGAGCAACCTGACAGAGTCCAAGGCTTGAGAAATACTTGATATGTTCCCAATCCTCCTTGTCAAATGGATCTTCAATTGAAACAATTGGGTATTCTAAGAAACCAAAAAGAGATTCATTAACTTCATTAGTACTCTAAGATACCAAAAGAGATCAATCAAGTTAATTAGAAAAAAGGTAAGCCAACACAAAGATCAGAGAATGCAAAACAGTCATATACCGTTACATAGTTCTTTGTACATCTCAATCATATCATCTCCTGACTTGAAATTCTGCCCTGACCTATTAGGAGATTTGAAGTCCAAATCATACTTGGTACCTATACTTATGGGTAGAGGGACATGAGCCATTAGTGAGCATTATTTGTGCACAAAGGAAAGCAAATTGTGCAGAACAATAGCCAAGCAACAGAGAAGGAAGAGGTAGTAATTTCAGAGCCTTCCACAATTTTTTCATATCAAATTCACATCTGGATAACAATGGTTATTGAAAAGCCAAAAATGTCAAGCATAGATATTAAGAATAAGGCCGAGAAATTTTAGCTCCTATTTATGCTATGATTGCTGCAAGGTCATTTTAAATGGGGGAACTGATTACCTATACAAAAAGCAGTAGCAGCAACATCAATTGCTATTTTTATTCTATCGCCATACCCCGTTCTGTTGATGGCCTCTTTAACAAGATCCAAGCCTTCTTGAACACTGCCAATGATAGAGCATACAATAAAATTAAAAAAGAAAGAAGAAAAATTGATTATTGAACAAATAATAATCCTCTTTCGAGGGCCAGAAGTGACAACAGCTGATTGTAACTACTGTGAAGACAAGGTATAGTCACTTTCTGAGATTTATGAATGCAGCATGCTCTTTTCTTAAAAAAAAAAAAATAAATAAATAAGAAATGTTTTACGCACAAATATGCTTTTACTGAAGACGCTTCCTTTTTCCATCATTCTTATGCTAAGAAATTAAATCATGGGGGCTAAGTTGAAAATAAGACCATCAAGACTGGTGCAAGAAATGCTTGCCTGGAGATGTTTGGAGCAAAACCACCATCTTCGCCAACATTACATCCAAGTTCACCATACTTTTCTGTAATAACAGCCTGTCCTATTTAATAACAGAAATAACAATCAATGGATGAGTGGAATGTACGAAAAATAAAATCAATATTCTCATTAACAGACGAGCTCATCGAGTACCTCACAGAATAATCATATTTATCCACTATTAAGACAATGAAGGAAAGAATATCAGCATCAAGCTTAGTATTAGCTTGACTATTTAAACAAAGTAGCACCATGTATAAGGAAAAATTGTAGGTCAAAGTCATCTACCGCTGAATACTGGGAAACAATCTATAACTAGCTATAAAGTAATCACAACCCAATGCAAGCATGAGAGTTGAGAGCAAGTGGGGAGGGCAACTGTAATCCCTGAAAGAACCTTCCTATTTATTTCTACGATAGTAATAAGTTTTCATTCATGTTCACCGCATATTCACATGTAAACAGAATCCATGCAAGTGGAACAGAAGCATTAAGCCAAAAACACCCTTGCAAAGGTCATACGTGATTCTCTTGCATATTAGAGAACATCCAGATGGTATATCTCAAAACCAGCCATCAATATTGCCTTGATTGTTAGTCGCTAATGTGACCAATTTTAAAGTCAAGGTTTAGTGATTTGGGGACAAAAGAAGCAAATTGGGAAAAAAAATCTCTATAAACATAAAATGACAGACATAAAACCAGACCATTGATATAAATAGAACCTGAAACAAAGCCAGGTAAAAGACCATATGCTATTGACAACTAAAATTCCTAAGGCAATTAATATCAAGTAAATAAATCACCTTTAAGTGATGATATGTCTCCGAGCCCATTTGCAGTGCCTCAGCAAACCTATTTGCACCAACTGGGAGAATAGTAATCTCCTGATAATATTTTAAGTGAATTTTTTTAACCAAGTTGAAAAATAAAAATATGATAAAGTTACAGATGCTAAGAATCTTAATTGCAATAGAGACAACAAGAATACCAACAATTTTTATAAAGGGGCATGTTGATGATATAACAGTGGAATATATAGTAGAATTGACATTACACTTGAACGTTTTTTTTTTTTTTTGTTTATCTAGGAAAAAATGAGTGAATCAAATCTATGCCAATGATCCAATTGCTGGAATTATTATTTTATCGATATATATATAAATCCATGACAAAAGCATGACTTCTGCATTATCCCCATGCATTATAGGAGAGGCTAGATTATGGAAGAGCTTCAAGTTTCTGCCTTACCTAGTCTGCTCAATACAAAGACATATTTTCAGTACAGATTCGAAAAAACAAGTTACGGGAATATTCCTAAACTTATCATGTGATAGTGATGACAAAACACATTTTCATAATGAACTATAAGAAAAAACTATTAGACACTACCAGATTAAATTCCTGTAGGCATACAAATTGATTCTTAAAGCCATTCTCCGGAGCATACATATGAAAATGGATTCTTATGACTATAACCTAATTTATCCCTTTCCAAAATGCAGAAAGAAACAAAAAAAAGTTAATTACAAACTCAGTAAAATCTGTTATTTCAACGTCCATGTCTAATCAATCCTAATTGTGGCAACTTCCAAATCTAAAAAGGCAATTTCCATTTAGAGCCATTAATAATAACTTGCTCTGGAGCTGGCATGCGCTTACTGAAAATTGTTTAAACAACAACAAATGGTTGAGTGCATGTATTTACGGATTAACTTAGAATGAAGCATGCCTGAATTGCTAGATTATTCCCAGCATGTCTGCCACCACTTATGACAGTGAAAGAAGGGACAGGAAGAGTCAGGCCGGTTTTGCCCGAAAGATCAGCAATGTGTTTGTAAAGTGGAACCTGATATTTACACAAAATGTCCAAAATAAGAGCAGATATTTCTACTGTCTAAACTACATCAAACAATTGAGTGTCCAAGATGAGAAAAAGAATTAATTCTCACCTCCTTTTCAGCAGCTCCAGCTTTGCATGCAGCAATTGATACAGCTAAAATAGCATTTGCTCCAAGATCGCCCTGAGATTGACTTCACATAAGAAACGGAATGCCCCAAATGATATAACAATGCAAGAAGTGGAGTACAGTCACTTTAGTAATGCAATTGTAAAACACAAAACTAAGGCAGCATCTTCAACAATAACAATGTCAAACTGCCAATACACATGCCATCAGAAAATCTCTATGCAGTTCTGGAGAATAAAATATCACAGAAATTTGCACAAGATTAAGCATTATGAAACAAGCATACAACAAACCACTAATAAGAATACCAAAATAGGTATGCTGATAGAATATTGCCCCTTATCAATTTGCACAAGGCATAGAGTGATTTCAGATGCTCTTAATATGCAGATACCGACCCCAAACGCAGGCCTTAGATTGAGATGATTAACAGAAGTATGAACCACAAGGATTGATCCTTTATTGAACTATCATCCAATGCAACAATGACCTCAAGGTTGTTTGGATACTAGAACTCTCATGCTTTGCTAATCAAGAATAACCTTCAAATAAAAGATTCATCAAAACAAAATTAAACAAGGATCTAGTCAACCTCTAAACATATTATTTTGGACTTGCACAACTTTCCTATCTACTAAAAGCTTAAAGTGCAATATTCACAGATAAACATGACGAACCAAAACACATATAGGGCTTGAAGTTTGATTGATAAATTAACTGCAGCAAAAATGGGGAGAACTATCACCTTCTTTTCGGTTTTGTCCAAGTCAATCATTGCCTGATCAATCTGAGCTTGAAGTGTTGGATCCATCCCAACTAATGCTTCGGAGATTTTCTCATTAATATTCTTAACAGCTCTTGTCACACCATTACCAAGATATGTTCCCTTGTCCCCATCACGCAGTTCAACAGCTTCATACCTATAATGCTTAAAGCAGTAATCTGTCAAAGATTCTTTTCGGATTCTCTTATTGTGTGTTCCGTAATCTAATTTCACTGCCACAAACTATTGAAACATGCAAACAGAAATCAATTGCTACATTTCCGTATTCCTGAACTAACTGATCTAATTGGAAATAAAAAATTTTAGATTCTAGATATCAAAAACCTCGAATCCAAAAGTTGAACTAAAAAAGAATAAATTAGACTTACATGCCAGTAACATCCCCGCTAGGAGCAGAAGCACGAAACATGCCTTTGTTAGTATACAAGTCAACTTCAACAGTTGGAATCCCTCTGCTATCAAGGATCTGTCTAGCTCGTATCTTCGTTATAACAGAAGGAACCGCTTTTCTCATGTGATTAGACTGAAAGATTAATTGAAGCACCAGAGTAAGTTCTCTGTTTAGTTCCGAGGGGAAAAAAAAAGACACAGAAAACAAAACGATAGAGAAAGAAAAAAAGAAAATTACGATGAATAGAACGGGATCGGGAGTTTTGGCCCTAACGGCAGCATTGACGGCCTCCTCGATTTTCCGAGAAAGCATGTGCCTGTCTAGATACTCTTGCACTGACATTTCCCGATTCTTCTTATTCTCCTATTTCAGTTCTTCCTTCGGTTATTGAATTTATACAGGTGCAAAAAGAAAAAGAAAGAGATTGGACGGAAAATGTTGGTGAAAGAGAAAATCTGAAACGATTTCTTTGAGAAAAGTTTTGTTCTGTGGAGAAAGTCCTGAAATTTTGAGCTCAAAAACCTGTAATTAATTTTGGTTCTGCCTTCATTAAATGACGTCGTTTAGATTCTATATTATGCAATTACGCACGTCCCTATTGGATCAAGCAAGTGGCATTCAATTAAATTCTTTTCAATTGATGATTCCAGATTCTGTCAATTTTTTTATACTTTTTCTATTAAATACAGGGCATTAGTTAATTTTAACAAAATTCAAAGACAATAGTCAGAAAATATAAGGATATTAGTTAATTTTTATAAAACACAGGGACAAAACAGTAATTTTATGATAAAAAGTACAGAGAATTGACAGAAATATATAACAGTATAAGGGAGGTAAAGAATAAGTAAAAAACTATATATTTCTAGAAATACAGAGAGAATGTTATATATTATGGTAAGATCAAAGGATAAAATTTTCTTCTTACATAAACAGATACAAGGATAGAAGCAGTGTGATTACAGTAACAGAAGAAGTACAATCATATTACAACAAAAGCACTAGATGAACCAGCAAAATGGCGGATCGGACCCAGAAGGCTTTTTGCAGCACCAAAATGTCTTATTCTGTAGACACCAGGTGTAGCAGACTGAGGGATCCTCCATTCCATTGTTGCCTGACTGTGTGCACTTAGCCTTGAAGGTCTTGACCATTTAAACCGGAGACAGAAATCATCATCGTCATAAGCCGGCACCCAAGTATCCTTTCCCTCAAGGATCTCCACAAGGGCAAATGTACCTTCAGTCATGAGGTCGTTCCTAGGGCATGCTGACCAGAAAACAACCGTCACTGTGTCACCTCTCTTGAAGGTAGAATTCTTTGGAACATCAGAGCTGCAATCACCAAAATTTACACCAGGAGGGGTTGCATCCATCACAACTGGTGTAAGTAAGCTTATTTGCCTATTTAGGAGGTCCGGGGGTTGTGGACCAGGCTGCACAGTTTGACCACTGATAAGGGTGCTTGCGAGCTTCGTGAACTCCAGGATATATGCACTAAGTGTGTGTGGACCAAATAAAGTGGAGGCACCCTGAGAAACATCTCATTTTTATGAGAATAAGGACTTAATAGAGCTAAGCCAACAATAGAAGAAGCAATAAAACAAAAGTTATCACTGCCAAGTTAAGGCTCACAATTATCCCCATCATAATCCATTCAGAGCTGTATGGATGGAGCAGCACGTGTTCACACCATGCAGTACCACATTTTAAGGTTGGCACTCAGACAGTCTCCAAAAACTTCCATTATAGAATCAGCAGGAAAGCTAGTTTGGTTATGAGACATTTTCCTATGCGAGAAACCTAAACGGTCATAAATTTTTAAATGCCAAGTCGGTTTTATGAGTTTGATGCAGTTTGGTGTACCATACCTGAAGTATAAAACCAAATTTACCCAATTTTTCATTTATTAGGAACTTCCATATTTTTCTGCATTATTTGAAATATGTATTTTACTAACTAGCTTGGGGTTATGGCTGAGTTGAGTAATTAGTATCCAAACACATTTACTTACTTCATATCTCTGCACTTCATACTCCTCAAAAGTGGTCACATACTGCGAGTATGTATTAGTCAACCCAGCTATAACAACATGAACGTTGTTATTAAAGTCTTGGTTTCCACTTGTGAGCACTGCCTTCACAGCATCTCGAAGACGCCTCCCAGCCATAGTAGAAAATTCTGTTCAAAGAAATGTACAATTCATGAACTAAAAGAAACATATTGATTGAGCAAACAAAATTCATCAACTCGAAAGCAATTTCATCAGAACATTAATATCCACCAGCTAATTCCCTCCAAGTCAAACCAGATTAAACAGAACATTATCTTTTAATTTTAGTTTAAATGTTATTGTAAATATAGGTTCATTGGTTGGACTGTTGACAGAGTGGAGAGCCTAAACCTAGTGTGTTCAGCCCCAGTTCGCCTGGCTAGGCATGTCTGGATTAAGCATGAAAGCTGGAAAATCCTGATATAATATTCAACTGACATATATTCTACAATATCTAATGCTTGTGCTGTCAATATATAATTAAACAGCCAAATTTGGTTTCCAACAAAAATGTCTCGGATTCAGCCCATCATACAACAGATAAATTCCAGTTAAACAGATAAGTAATGTTTCACCAGTGAGAAGGACATTTCTTCATAGCACAAAAGGGAATGTGCCAGGTTGACATCTTGCGCATCCCAGTCTGTTAAAGACTAAACTCCTCTATTTAGTGAAAACAAGTGATTTTGTTTTCCAATCTATGATTATCAAACATTAATAGTTCTCATCACATACAAATTGAGAGGTTAGTTTCTTTAAAATGATGAAACCATTAATCTATTAATGATGGCATTAAACCTGATGGCAAAGAGAGAATAAGGGAAGCTCATACCTCCTGGAACACTAAGAATGACTAGCTGGCCCAACCTGAGGATCTGGATTGGAAGTATTGAGGGCTGCATAATTCATGACCATACAAATTGCTCTTAGAAAATCTGAAAGTTTCTATAGGCTAACATCAAAAAGACTGAATGGCAGAGGCTAAAACCACAGTATCAATTACCAAAATAGTATCACTAGTGGAAAGCTATTTATCTTGAGTTTATAATGGCCAAAATTTGGCAGTGGATATGATGTCATCATGTTTCAGAAATTGTATTACTGACACACAAAACTTGTATAAGCAAGAATGAAACTTACTGCCCAATCATATGGTTGCTTCATTTCACCAGTATCAAGTAAGATGGGCTTTGGATGCTGACAATCAATCTGTTCCTTGCTTGGTGTTTTCAAGAAATTACGAACCAACCTCCAGAAGGCATTTCCCTGATAAATAACAGCATACCAAAGTTAATCATGCAAAAATTTAGGCACTGATATCATGAGATAAAAGAGAATAGGAAAATTTGATAAACATTAAGACAATAGCAGCTGAGATTACCTTGTCATCTCCTTGTTTAAAATCAAAAGCACCAGGCCCATCTGTTGTTCCTGCAGCAAATGCAAACCCCATTGCAGCAGGACAAGTTTTCACTGCCTCAGAACCTCCCCCTGGTTTAGGAAGTGTCACTTCAAGCTGGGAGAAGTCTAGGTAAGTGTGACGAAAGTCAACCTTCCCATTCAGTTCCTCAGATGCTTTGTTAAAAAGTTCGACAGCTTTTCTGAATTGCCTCTCCCCAATAATACGTGTACTTTCAAACTCATCAGGGTAACTGTCAGGTTAAGGTACAATTAAGTATTGTAACAGGTTAAAGCAACTTGTCCATCAAAAGCACCAGAAAGCAGATGATTAAATACCCTGGTCCTCGGCCATAGCATAACTCATTCTTCCCACCACAGGTACTGTGATTGAAGTCACAAGGTAGCCCAGTGTCTATACAAAAGGCTCCAAGCACATTGGGGCTAACATCACCACAATTGGATTGACAAAATGCAGATACAAATGCAGGTTTTTCAGCCTGCCTAAGAATACTTCTGACACGTCTTGCAACACTCAGAATCTTGGTTGCCGGCCTGCCAGGAGGAGACTGGAAGGATGCAGCAAGCTCTAGGAGCTCATGGTCTACAAAGAGACATATGTCAACAAGTAAATGCAAGGACGCACTTCTCTCTCACAAAACATATATCTCAATGAGTGATAGAGTTTAGAGTCTATATCACATAATTCAAATCCTTCAGATTCCCTCCTACAGTTGTTAAACTAGAAAGTATGCAGACATGATTCCAGGACATGAATTGCAATAGCTTTATCAAGATGGAAACATAGGGACTTACGATTATCACGTAAATGTGGAATTATATTTGAGACTCTTCTAGGGAGTCCATCGGCTATAGTTTCATCAGAAAATGGGCTTCCAACACTCTTCTTGTCAAACCAGTCCTCCATAAATCGTGCAGCGGCACCCTTGTTATCTCCACTAATCAAAGAGTTTGTACGGCTCATGGAAGTTCCATGAGTAGCAAACCAATTGAAGCTACCCACTGGACCCCACTTATCATCAACAAACTTTAAAAGAGTCATTTCTTTGTCAACATCATATTTGTATTTGTTACGCTCCTCTGTAGGATTATTAAGATATGCACTCGGACTGCGATTCACACCAGCATCTAACAGCTCTCCTGTCAATATTCAGGAAAAACAAAACCTTTATGGGATGATTTGCAACCATAATCGCCACCGGATCAAATAAAAAAAGATAAAAAGTTTCCACAGTATTACATGACCGCTCTGGCTACCGTTCAACAAAGAAGAATATAAGGAAAACAAAACACAAGAAAGAGGAAGCAAGCAATTACAACCTTCTCTATAAGAACATATATTCAAGGTCCAAAGGGAACATGGTACAATGACAAAGGCAACAATAGGAGAAGGTCAATAACTGTTTCAGTAATTCAATTGAGGAAAATATTATTGTTCATATATTTATCAATAGGGAGACAAATTTATAAACACACACAAGATATACAAACTAATTAGTAATCTAACTACTCCACATACAATTAGTACTCTAACGTTCCTTAACAGTTTCAAATCCAGTTGTTGAGATAATAGCTTTGAATATTTAGAGAATTGAGTCAACCTTAGTTGAAGGTTATCAATTTTCTAGAAGTGAAAACATATTAAAGCCTTTTTTTTATCTTTCCATATTACTGGCATATGGTTTATACTTTTTATCTTTCCATATAACTGGCATATGGTTTATACTTTACACAACAGTTGGCAGATAAGTCCAATCTCAGAACAGAAAGGGACATGGATGCATAATATGATGTATGTGCAGTATATTGTGTATCACTGGCATGACATCACATAGATCTTTAATTTCAAACAGAAAAATGCATTCAAATCAATGAGTTCATGCACTTGAAAATTGATGCAAATTCCAGAAAACTGATTCACACACCATGAGAGCACTTCTTTTCTGCCCTTTTTATTATGAATATTCTTTTCATCCATTGGAAAAAAAAAAAAATCAATCATAAATCAGAAAATGGTAATATTTGACCTTGTTTACATGCAGCAGAATAGTACAGCAGTAGAAAAGCTTTCTTGCTTACCCCTATTCACAAAAATTGATCCGGGACGAAGATTCTCATGAGCTTGTATTATGCTCTTCTCAATGCCATCTACAAGAACATCAAATGATTGACGCACAAATCCAAGAGATGTTACAATATACACAACGTACTGCAGATATCCCCCTGGACCGGCATGGGTGTGAATACCACTAATAGCAACATTCTTTTCAGTATAGAGATCCCCATACCTGCCATATTATTCACATAATGTCACTTCCCAATAATGGAAACCCAAAGCAGATAACAGAACACACTTGCCTATTAAACCAATCTTCCATATAGTAAATGCTGTGAAATTTTGCTTCAGATATGAAAATAGGTTACTCTTTCAAAGCTCCAGTCTTCTAGATAGTGAAAGATTACAATGCAACTTATGACACAATATGCTTAAATGATAATTACCTTGCCTTCAACCTCTCCATTACTTTAATAACCACAAGCTGTGAGGCCATACAAGCATCCAGATTCACAAATACTACCCGGTTCCCCTGTGGCTCCGCCACGATAAAAGATCGAGCCCGCAACCTAAAGTGAATTCCAGAAGCAATCTGCTCTATGTTAGCATATCCCATCATATTAACATCAGCAGCAGGTCCTGTAATGTCATAGCTTCCAAGTCCAATCAAATACTTGGAATCAGAAAATACTACTCCACTATTCACCAGCAACAGGACTAGAGAAACCCACAACCATACACCAACTCTAAAAGGCGAAAACAACTCCATCTCCACTCCACAAACAAGAAACAACAGATGACCGCTCAATCCCTTCTTCTCATTTCCCTGAAACAAAAACAGACAATTATCCGATTAAATAAAAATATTGTCCCTAACAAGACTAACTAAACACAAAAACTTGCTTCAGTTCTCATTTCACCATATCCTAACTCAATCGAGCTTAATGGATCCCAAATTTTAACTGGGTGTATAACAAATAACCATATTCTAACTAAGGGAAGCTTAATGAATCATCAATTTGAACTGGGTATACATAAGCATAGAAAAGGAGATTGAGAAGCAAGAAAAATTCGCACCTGAGAGACCAAATGGAATCAATACATTTTTTTTCTCAACTTCATGAATAGAAACAGAATTTTGAAAGGCGGGTGTTTGATGAAATCAAAACAGGACTGACGATTATGAAGAGAGAGAGAGAGAGAGAGAGAGATAAGAATGGTTATTGCAAGAGAAAGAGTGAAATTGAGGCTACCTACGGTTCTTCAAAGAGTCAAAGACAAAAATGTGAAATTGGTTGGGTTCCTGAGAAGCGAAGGAAGATGGCTATGACTTTTTGAGCTCAGTTTAAAATTTAAAAAGTATAATATTCATATGTCGTACTAATAAAAAACATATTCATGCGATAAACATGTTCACGTTTTCTTATCAAAGGTGAGCTGTCTGAATTTATAATTTAGAATAAAAAAATAAAAATAGAATTTATAATTCTTATGCAATTAAAAAATTTTCAAAGTTATAGTTCACACGCAAATTATGTTTTTTTATGAATAATTTAATTTCCTTTTGCATCAATAGGAATACAAATGTGAAATCAATCTAGCTAATCCTTTGCAATTTTAGAAATTAGTCATTTTTGTACACAACATGCTACACTTATGTTGAATTTCACGCTATTTTAAGTATTTTATTAATTAATATTCTCTCCCTTTTAAAAGATAATTCATTTTTTTATATTATAATTAATCTTTAAATTGTCTAATATATTTTTATTAAATTTTACTATTTTAAATAAAACGTTCATTAATTCTTATTTATTCTTTTAATATAATAATTGTTCATGTATTATTTAATATGTGCATAATATAAAAATTATATGAATAAAAATGTCATTTAATCATAATAATTACCGTTTATTAATCTAGATTAATATATCATTTAACCATAATTTATTTTTTTGGAACAGAGAGTATAATTTAAATTATGTATATATATTAATACCGTGTGATTAAATAATTTTTTTTCGAGCATTATAATAAAAGAATTTAATATCGAATCTATTGTTCGATGTATATGCATTTACCATGAAACTCAGCGTGCATATGATTAAATAATTGATTTCGTCAAGATATAATTTGTCTTATTAAGATCAAAGACAAAATTAATCATGGCACTTGTTCACATTCAACACTGCATTCAAGTGATCAAAATTATATTTAAATAATTTACCAAAAAAAAGAAAATTTATATTATATTTTAGTAATCCATCACTGATCTTATTCTGCATCTTTCTTCAACATAAACAATCAATTTGAGCTGTATAAAATGAAGTTTGCCATTGTTTTGTCTTTGTTTCTTTCAGACAACAGAAGCTTAGCTTAATTCCAAGAATGTACAATGTAGAAGAAACGTTAAGGAAATTGCTGTGGGCCCATATGCAAGAACGTATTAATCACTGAAAGAGAGATAAGAAGTTAATTTCATCTTGCCCAAGATCGCAGAAAAAACTTTACTGTGAACTTGTCTTTATGACAAGCAATATCAGACAAAGATGATCATGACCACCATTCCAAATCGTCAAGGCGACGATGCGTTGAGTGTTGATATTTGACAACAAGGCTGTTCACCTTCAACCTTAAATTTGGATATATCTATGTAGTTGTATTAGTACCAGGTCTTTTCAAACTGAAACAAAACTGAGTTCTAATACTGTTTACTTCAAATCTTTAAACAAGAACAGGGTGAAGAATCATGAGAGGCTTATGGTTGTTATAGACTCTCAAGCTCTTGCGTTTTGAAGGATCTTTGAGCTTAGTTTAATTGTAAGAATTAGCCGTTTAAAGAACTGAAATTTAACCCGCATATAAGTAATTCAAGCAAACTAAAGTTAATGTCGTTTAAAGAACTGACGGGTAAAATGAATAAAAATGATTCCTTACTTATATATAAACAACAAAAGCAAAGTTTTTCTAAAATATATAGATCAAAATACGCAAACTCATCCCTAACACAATACTGAAAACCCTCCTCAGAGGCCATAACATAGTCAATTACAAAAAATACCGAAGTAGAAACACAAATTCTTACTTTACGACCAATAAATCCTACAAGACAGTAAACATGCAATTAGCATTCTTGTTTTATCTTTTTCTGGAAAAAGGTCTCAGTTAGAGCGGAGTCAGACATCAAAGAAGCTATCAGTAGTCGAGAAGCCTGTAATACCAAAAAAGTTCCCAGATCAAAGAAAGGAAAATAGATATATAATCATTGTAGGTAATTAAAGTTGCAATCTTTCTGTTGAAAAAAAGGGTATGTGTATCTCTCACCTCCTCATTCCCGACATGCACATTCAGCTCCTCAATGTCATTGAAAGGAACATTCAATTTCTTTAAAACAGATAGACCGGAAAATTGGGATATGGGTGTTACAATCAGATCATCTGTTACTGTGAACATAGCAGGTCGCATCACAAATCCTCCGCCAGTTTTAGCTCCTTTGTGTGTTGATTTTGGATCCTTTACTCTTAAGGCAATGCTTGTATTAGTAGGTTTATTTGACAAATGAATCTCAAATCCCGACCCAGACAAATTACCCCATTTGTAGAACAGCTGGTGGGCTACTTCCTCCACCCGTAGAAGCTGGTTCTCATAGCCAAAACCAGGTGCAATCTTGGGACTAAGTAAAATCTCTTTATGGCCATTTGTTTTGAAGTATTTCTTACTATCAAGATCTTTAATACTTCTGTATAAATGGTTTATGCATCCTTTTAAATGACCACCATCCATTTCTTTCATTATAAACCCAAGAGGAACGGTAAGGAAGCTAAAGAGTAAATCAACAAAATCTTCACCAACTTCTGCATAGCACACCCTTTTCTTGGATTTGCTAAGCAGTAGCCTTGCACAAATCTTCCCATTTTCTTTTCGTGCATTTTCCCTGAGTTGATGCTTAATTTTTGAACTCATTTGATAAATAACTTCCTTGCTAAATTCTTTAGGCCTCAAGAAAGTTTCTGTTAAAGGTAATTTTGATACAAATAAATTTTTCAGCAAACTCAAAACCTGAAACAATAAAACCAAGCATGAATTATCATAAAACAATAAGTTTTTCAGCAAATTAAATCGTTAGTTCTATTAGTTACCTCATTCAATGCAATCTTAAAGACTCTCTCCTCAATGGAGCTCATATCCATGATTCCAAGCTTGGAAATCAAAGAAAAGCTTGCTGCAGTTGACGAAGGCATCACCTGTAACTCGTCGCTTATTACAAACCGAGTAAATCCTTTAGCAAAAGCCGTTCCATCTATTGTAGCGTCCAGTACTATCGCTGAAGAGTTCATGGCTTTTCCGCAATCACAATAGCTACCTGCGTACTGACTCAGTGAATTACACTTCGAGGTTATGCAATCAATTTTCCCACAGCAAAAGTAGTCTGGAGACTCACGATCAATTTTCAGTTTCAAGCCCTTATAGAGAGTTGCAGACCCATTTTTAGGTCGTCGAAGCATTTTCTTACATTCTTCAGTTCTAAAACGTTCGACATCAAGATTTTCAACACTTGCATACAAGTTGTTCATACAACCTATTGAAGTGGTTGGTGTCTCGTTATTTGTGAGCCTGACGATGGTTCCAATAGGCATCGTCAAAAAACTAAAGAGAACATCAACAAAATCCTCATCACATTCTGCAAATATTATTCTGTTGTTTGCCCTGTCAACTAATGCCTTTAACTCAATAGACATTTTGGTGCAGATATTAATCCACACAGTTTGCAATCTGCAATTATAAAGACACTAAAAATCACAAACATATACTTCTTCTGCTCAAAATGCTAAATAGCAGCTCCAATCTGCTTAATTAATCACAAAAAAAGTTTCTTTGAAAAAAAAAATAAAAAAGCAAATAGATAAATTTCATGGAGTAAAAACAGAGAAATAAAGTTCAAAGGAAAAAAAGCAGATTCGCATATATTTGTTTAAGGTACAGTCCAACGTTGCTGGGAATGGAAGCTAACGTCAGGCTTTTCATCAAAGGTAAGGTTTTTATTTCGTGAAAAATCTTGTCGTCACCCTCAACGCTTGCCGGTGGCGGATCAAGAAAAAAAAAATTCTGGGCACAATATATAGTTCTAATTATAAAGAAAAGAGAGGTAAAACGGTACATGTAGTCATCACAATCAATAATATCAGAAAAAGATGGAAAACAGAAAGACTAACAGAAAACACAAAAAAAAAAAAAAAAAATCATTGGTTGGCCTTTTTGATCGTTATATACTGATGTATAAGCTAAATAAGTTGAGATGTTATACCGCAAATTGGTATTCTTGAGTCTCAGAAATCCAACTTACTGCAAGTGTAAGCAGTTAAGTTCCAACAATAGTAAAGAACTACCTGTATATATATAAACTTCCTATTGCCTTGCCTTGATTCAGAATAAAGCTTCTACGTAAATTCTGCAGATGCCTGACTCAACTCTTGGAATTCTCTCATGTTGCATCCCAACCGTTGATTTGAGAGAATCAGCGGTATGAAGTTATCTTTGGAAATAACATAATAGAAGCCATGGAAAGACTGTTGTGAGATATGAAAAGATTACGAGAGAGAATTGAAAATTGAAAATATCAAATCATAATAAATTTAGTTTGACAATATATCAAGACACGATACATTTATTACATCTTAAATTTAGTTTGAGTAGGTAATTACATTTCCTAATACCAAACCAATACAATGTTATGTATAATAACCTTTTACTTTCAAATGTAAATTCTGCCTTGCAAATGAATTCATTGGATGGTGTTATTTAATTCCATGTTTGACAAATTTAAATTCAGTCTTGTCAACCAGTCACTCAATCTTCCTTAGTCACAAATCAAGAGGTTGAAACTTAAAACCATTTTAGTATTTTTATTAATTTTTGGAGATCAATGGTTATAAGAAAGCTTTCTATAAGAATGACTTCTCCAGCTCTTCGATTACAATCTGTACTGAAGCAAGCACAAGTGATTCATGCAAACTAACATTATCCTATCTATAATAATTTGTATCGGCCTAATGAGTGACCAAATTGTAAGAATTAGGTATCTATAATTGCAATTTACCTTGCGTACAAGTGATTCATGCAAACTAACATTGTCGTTTAAAGAACTGAAGGGTAAAATGAAAACAAACAATTCCTCAGTTACTTGTATATAAACAACAAAAACAGAATTTTACTAAAACATAGAGATCAAAATAGGCAAACTCATTGCCAATACAGTACTGAAACCCTCATCAGAGGCCATAACATAGCCAATTACAAATCAAAGTAGAAACATAAATTCTTACTTTTACAACGATATGCATTATATCACAATGACCAAAAAATCCTATTTGCTCAAATATAACCAAAACGGAAAAGGTTTTCTGGGTTTTTCTTTTCCTGGAGAGAGCTTTCTGGGTTTTTCTTTTCCTGGAGAAAGCTATCGGTTAGAGCAGATTCAGATATAAAAGAGGCTACCAGGAGTCGAGAAGCCTGCATTCAGTACCAAACAAGTCCACAGTGAGATCAAGGAAGGAATATACATAGGTACAGTTGCAATCTTTCTATTAAAAAAAAAGACAGGGGTATCACTTACCTCTTCGTTCCCTACGTACACAACGCGCTCCTCAATGTCATTGAAGGGTACATTCAATTTTTTTAAAATAGACATACCTGAGACTGGGGATATGGGTGTTACAATCAGATCATCTGTTACTGTGAACATAGCAGGTTTCATCACAAATCCTCCACAACCTTTAGCTTTCTTGTTCGGTGATTTGGGATCTTTTACAGTTCAAGCAATTATTGTTTTGCTAGAACTAGAAGGTTTATCCGTATAAAACCTACCTGTACCAAAAAAATTATCAAATTCATAGTAGTACTGCTGGTGGCTAGCTTCCTCCAACCCTAGCAGCTGTTTCTCATAGCCAAAATAGGGAGCAATCTTGGGACTAAGTAAAATCTCTTTGTGGTCATTTGATTTGAAGTATTTCTCACTATCAAGATCCTCGATACATTTATATAAATGATTTATGCATCCTTTTGAAGGAGCTCCATTCATCCTTTTTATTATAAACCCAAGAGGAATGGTTAGGAAACTGAAGAGTAAATCAACAAAATCTTCTCCAACTTCTGCATAGCACAACCTTTTCTTGGATTTGCTAAGCACAAGCCTCACACAAATCTTCCCGTTTTCTTTGGATGCATTTTCCCCAGTTTGACATTTAAACTTAGGGCTCGCTTGATCAAAAGTTTCATCGCCTAATTCAGATAATTCTTTAGGCTTCAACAGAGTTTTGGTCAAAGGCAATTTTGATATAAATGAGCTTTTCAGCAAATTCAAGACCTGAAACAATAAAACGAAACTATGAATTGTCGAAAAACTAGTATATCTATGACAAAGCAAACCATCAATTTTATCACTTACCTCGCTTAATCCAATATAAAAGTTTCTCTCCTCAATGGAGCTCGCATCCAGGATTCCAAACTTGGAAGTCAACTGAAAGCTTGATGCAGTTGATGCATGCATCACCTGTAATTCATCACTTATTACAAAACGAGAAAGTCCTTTAACAAAAACTCCTCCATCTAACGAATTCTTTGACCCAATAGTATCCGCTCTGGCTGAATCGTACATGGCTTTTCCACAGTAACAACAGCCACCTTCGTACAGACTCAGTGACTTACACTTAAACCTTATGCAATCTAAGTCCCCACAGTAAAAATAGGTTGAAGATTCTTGGTCAATTTCCAATTTCAAGTCCTTACAGAGAGTTGAAGCCCCATTTTTGGGGCGTAGCAGCATTTTCTTACATTCTTTAGTTTTGAATTGCCTGTAATCAAGCTTTTCAACACTTGCATACAAGTTTTTCATACAACCTATCGTGGGGGTTGGTGGCTGATTATTTAAGAGCCTGACGATGGTTCCAATAGGCATTGTCAAAAAACTAAAGAGAACATCAACGAAATCCTCATCAGATTCTGCAAATATTATTCTGTTGTTTGCCTTGTCAACTAATGCCTTTAACTCAATAGGCATTTTGGTTCAGATATTAATCCACTCAGTTTGGAATCTGCAATGATAAGAACCACTCGAAATCACGAACATATATTTCTTCTGCTAAAAATGCTAAATAACAGCTCCAATTTACTTAATTAATCACAAAAAAAAAGGTTTCTTTTAAAACAAACAAAGGAAATATGTGCACTTCATGTGTAAAAGCAGAGAAATAAAGTTAAAATTTAAAAAACAGATTAACATACATTTGTTTACGGTACAGTCCAACGTTGGGAAGGGAAGCTAACGTCAGGTTTTTCATCAAAGGTAAGGTTTTTATTTCGTGAAAAATCTCGTTGGCACCCTCAACCCTTACCGGTGGCGAATCAAAAAAAAAAAGAAAAGAAAAGAAAAGAAATTTCTGGGTTCAATATATAGTTCTGATTAGAAAGAAAAGAGAGGTCAAACGTTATATCTAGTTCATCCCAATCAATAATATTAGAAACAATGGAAAACAGAAAAGAACAATACAAAATAAAAAATATCAGAGGTTGTTTTTTTTTTTATCATTATATAACGGTGTATAAGCTAAATAAATTGAGATGTTGTACCTGAAGTTGGTATTCTTGAGTTTAAGAAATCCACCTTACTACTGCAAGTATAGGCAGATAAGTTCCAACAAGAGCAAAGAACTCTGTATGTATAAACTTCCTATTGCCTTCGTTCTGAAGTAAGTGCAGATATAGGCCTGACTTGATGGCGTGGTCCCGCGAGCAAAGAAAGAAAGAAATAAAAAAGCAAAGCGAAAAACAAAGTGTGTGTGCATGAGGTGACCCCACACAAAATAAAAAGAAATAAAATAAGAGGGTGATGCGACAGAAAGAAAATAAAATCAACGAAGCAATAAAATTGGTTTCTTTGATCGGATGGTCGATTTTTATGTGATCTTAATAAAATTATGATATGTTGCTCTGCTCGTCAAGCTCTAGAAGATGAAAGGATCCGATTTTTAGTCTGACTCTCTCTCGATCGGTTAGATCTATCACTTTATTTTTTATGTTTGTTATTGATATTCATCGTTGGGGTGACTGCTATAATTATATTAAGTAAGGGTGTACTTTGATAATATTTGTGTAACCTCTAATTGATTTACAGAGAAACTCCGACGTACCCTATTGATTTATTGGTGAAGGATTTTAAAGTTGACATATCTGTGCTTTGGGTGCAAACAAAGAGATAAAGAAATAAAAAAGCAAGACGAAAAACAAAAGTGTGTGCATAAGGTGACCACACACAAAACAAAAAGAAATAAAATAAGAGGGTGACACGAGAGAAAGAAAATAAAATCAATTAAAAAGTAAATTTGATTACTTTGATCAGACGGTCTAATCTTGATAAAATTTTGATATATTGCTCTACTCACCAAGCTCAAGAAGATGAAATGATCTGATTTTTGATTTGACTCTCTCAACCGGTGAAATTTATCTATTAGTCTCTTGTATTTGTCATTGATATCCATCATTATGGTGATGATTATAATTATATTGGCTAACGGTATGCCTTGATGATATTTGTGTAGCCTCTAGTTGATCTAGAGAGGAACTCTGTGTAGCCCATTAATTTCTTAGTGGAAGATTTTAAAGTGGTCTATAGTTACGTGGCTTCTTCTTGAAGGATTTTCCATGTAAAAATTGATGTGTTGTACGTTCATGATTTTCTACTGTTTTAATTGGCTATCATTATTGGTATTGCTTTGATATATTATTGTTGCCATTTTGATTTGCATAAAGAGAGAAAAGTATTGATCCACAAGTTATTATTATTTCCGCTATACTCACATTTTTTATCTATATTTGAGCCTGACTCTGCGTATTTTCTCAATAAATGGTATTAGAGCACTTGGCTGCTTTGTGGGTATTCTTGTATGAATTAAGATAGATGATAAATTGATAGGTAATATGTTTAAACTCACTTCTTCGAATTATTCAATGTGAAACATGTTAATGGAAAACCTTTTATACGGTAAAAATTTGTTTGAAACTATTGATTGAAGGGAGTAAAGCCAATAGAGAGACTTGATAAGGAATGAAAGAAAATTAATAGAAAAGCTATTGGGATAATCAGACAATGGATTGCCCTAAGTGTTATTCATCATGTTGCTTAGAAAACAAAAGCCTATTTATTATGGATAAAGCTCACAAACCTATATAAGAGGAAGAACGCAGAGAACAAAGTCTTTATGATAAGAAGGCTTGTGAATTTGAAGAATAAAGATGAAATAAATACTTCTAAAGATTTAAATAAATTTCAAGAAATCTTGAACCAGTTGGCTACTGTGAATATAATGCTAAATGATGAGATGCAACTATTACTTCTATCGAGTTCTTTACCAGATAGCTGGGAGACTTTGGTTGTTTCGCTCAGCAACTCAGTTCTTGAAGGGAAGCTAACTTTAAATACAATTGAGGATAACATTCTAAATAAAGAAGTCATGCGCAAGGAACATAAATTGAGTAGTCATTTAGAAGCATTTGTTGCGGTCACAGAAAGAAAGAGGATAAGTAAGACTGGATATTTATTTGACATTGAAAATCATTTTAATTTGAAAAATAATTGAGAAAATGTTAAATCAATTAAAAATTGATTTAAATTATTGAATTGGACCGAATAAATTTGAATTCAACCTAAAACCACATATTTTTTTATAATCTGTACCCTATTATTTTTTCCCTCTCTTCTTTCTTTCTTTTCTTTCTTTTCCCTGTCTTTTCCTCGTCTCTCTTTTATTTCTTTTTATTTCTTTCCCTCTTCATCTTCACGCTACACTGCACTACACTTACTCCTTCTCCTTCTCTCTCTTCTATCTCACTCTCTCTCTTTCTCAACGCCACCATCACAACCTCTCTCTCTCTCCCTCTAAATGCACTGCCAAGTCCACCACTGCGCGCAGTAATCACGCAGACCAACGTCTGTAGCTCCTCCGTTCGCCCCGCCTTGTGCCAGTCACCAGTAGCAGACGCAAGCCAGCATCTCCTCTCCTCTGCGCGCGACCTTGACAGTAGCCTCAGCTCGCAACTCAGCCTCCAACCAGTCCCACCTTCTATCGCGCGACCAGTCCCAGCAATGCAACACCTTCGCGCCGCCACCAGCCATGACAGACCACCGACACAACAAGCTTAGCTGCACTTTGGCCAGCGTCTCCTCCTCCTCTCTCCTTAGACGCAATTCAAACCTCCAATTTGTGATTTTTGGGATTGTGATTTAAATTGGGGTACTAATTTTAATTTCAGAATTTATTTAGTTAATTTTTTAGTAATTAATTAGTTAATTTTAGAATTTTTGGTTGGTTAATTTTATTATTTGTGTGGTTGATTAATTTATTAATTGTTGATTGAATTTTATATTTTATGGTTAATTATTAGTGATATTTTGGAGATTTTGATTATATTTAATATTTTATGGTTAATTATTATCTTTTATATTTTATGGTTAATTTATATTATTATGGAGGTTAATTTGATTATAGGATATTAAATATTGTTGATATTTTGTGATTATGAAAATCAGTTGAATTATGAATTTTGATATATTATGTGTTAAATTATTAGAGGATCTTAAATAATTGAGAATTAAATTTTAGATGATAATAAATAAATTATTACAAAATTTAATAGTTTTTAGTATAAAAATTAAATGGTTATTATTAAAGGATTTTAGCTAATTAAAATATTTTGGGTGCTAATTTGATTATTTGGTGGAATAAAATTAAAATAAGTGTTATTATATGAATTATCAAGTTTAAGGTAAATTTTGATTGAAAATGATTATTTGGTTATACTGATGGAATTTTCGGTGGCCAATATTTAAGGATTTAAATTAGTTAGAATTGTTATTAATGGGTTATTAGTGGATTTAAGTAAAATATTATTAGCGAATACTATATATATATATATATATATATATATATATATATATATATATATATATATATATATATATATGTGTATTTTGAAGATATTAATAAATTTTGTTTAGTTATTTAAAAAATATTGAGGAATAATAG